>JANHGD010008162.1:31084-41630 GCA_027560375.1 Imantodes cenchoa | reverse complement strand
TAGGTGCATTTCATATTAATAAAATGGAAGTTCTCTGATCATTATTTTACAAATGTATTTATCTTTTTAAAAAAAATCATATTAGTGGTCTGCAGGACGTAAAATTATGACCTTGGTGGTCCCTAAGGTCCAAAAGGTTGGGGACCCCTGTATTACAGAGTCTTAAACCAAACTATTCCTTGACATCTTCCTTATTTTGAATAAAGTGAGCCTTTGATGAATCCACCAATGGCTGCCTCGCTCAATATGGCCCTTTCAATTGATCCATTATTCATCCCCAGTCACATCTTTGATGGGGTGAAATTATTGAAGAGAGCTTCTTGGCTATTGCTTGGGAGGATCAATGGGAACATGGTGACATAAATTAGGGAGAGGAAGTGATGATGCTCAAGTTCAGAGACAAACAAAATTGAGAGAGCTGTGACTTTTTCCTCTAAAAAAATGATGCAGACTAATTTAAGAAACACAAGGACACCAAGAATAATGTAAAAAAAGAATTCACCTCCTAAATGGTTGGATTATATAAAGGGATAGGAAATCCTCCCCCAAGACAATGGAAATCAAGTTTTCTGAATTAGATAAGATAAAACCAGGAATCATGTGTAAAGCAACCAACCGGAAGGAAGATAGAGTGCATGGGGTTGAGAAAGAAACATATAGAACGTGTGCCCCCCCCCCCCGGCAGACTGTTTTCAGCCACCAGACTGCTGTAGGAGGCTGTGGGGGCCAAAAATGTCCCACGCACAGCCCCTCATGGCCCATTTTTGGTTGCCAGACTGCTATAGGAGGGCGTGGGGGCTGAAAACAAGCCAAAAACAGCCCACCACAGCCCGTCCACAGCCCATTTTGGCTGGCAGAAACACTGCGGGTTGGTCCTTTCTTATTTCCAAGCCAGCCACACAGGCCAGAATTAAGCACCCTGTGGGCCTGATGCTGCCTGCGAGTTTGACACCCCTGGTGTATATACATATGCATTGAAGGGGTTTTCAGTCTTGTAAAAAGTAATTGTCGTTCCTTCCAGAATCAAACATGTCAATCTTATCTGGTATTCAGAGACACTAGAATATCGTTACAGAAGGGCAATAAGGAATTTAATGCACTAGAAACAAAATCTTCTGAAAAATGCTGCAAAACTGGGGAAATTTATCCTTGAGAAGACTGAGGATGGATAGGATACATTCTTTGCTTTTCAGGAAATACTCCAAAAGGATTTTAAAGTCAACAAATATGTCAGATTGCATGCCTGCCTAAATAGAATACCCTATAAAGAAAAATTACTTTCCTTTCAAAGAAGAGACACCCAAAGTAAAGTCCTGACTTTGATCCTCAATGATCTCAAGGAATAGTAGCGACACCTCTGGCTCATCAACGGATGAGAAAAAGATATGGAAGGCACTCTCAAGGTTCTCCAACTTCTGATAGTGACAAAGTAAGGCCTCAGTTTAAATGGACTTGGGTTAGCAGACTCCGACTGAATAGATAAAATATGATGGCTATGAGTTATAGCAGCACATAAATGTACAGTAATCTTTAATTATGGTGAGACTACATTGTGATATTGGTGTTACATTGGGGGGGGGGCAGAGGTGGTATTCAGCAGGTTCTGACCAGTTTTAGAGAATCGGCAGCGGAAATTTTGAGTAGTTCGGAGAACTGGTAGCAGAAATTTTGAGTAGTTCAGAGAACCGGTAAATACCATCTCTGACCGGCCCCACCCCCATCTATTCTCTGCCTTTTGAGTCCCAGCTGATCGAGAGGAAATGGGGATTTTGTAGTATCCTTCCCCTGCCATGCCCACCAAGCCACGCCCAGCAAGACACACACACAGAACCAGTAGTAAAAAAAATTGAATCCCACCACTGGTTATTGCTTTTGATTTTTATTAATGAGCATTGCCCAGTTATAAATGATTTGGTCTGCCTCATGAAATCCTTAAATGAGAGTAAAGTTGAATTTCTCATGTAGGTCTGTATTCTGGGCACAAAAAATGCCATCTGCCGTTTAATGGACTTTGGGCTTTTAGACTCCCTCCCGTTTGTCTTCTGTCCGGTTGCTCAATGTCAAACAGAAGCCTCTCAAATTGAACAATGATGGAGGTCCCTCTCTCTGCATCTGGCCCATAATGCCTTGCACCCCCCCCTCAGGAGGTAAGACCTCTTTTCTTCTTCCACAGTGGCACCTGGGGGCCAGAACAGCCTTTGCCAGGCAAGGACAAACACCCGGGTCCTCACTTCTTCTGCGGAAGCATGTGGTGAAACATTAACAGCAAAGACAACACCAGAACTCTACACAACATGTCAGCAGACTGAAAAGCCAGGAGAGTTTGTCTATATGAAATCACAGGAACTGGCGGAATGAATCCATTAAAACCCTTCCCAGAAACAATGCCTTAGAAGTTCACAAGCCGGAAAAGGAAAGGGCCTCTAAAGTTATTTCATCCCAGTATCAAGTACAACTCCTGTATGAGGAGCCAGGCCTTGAGACAAGCAGAACTTCCAAAAAGCCTTCACGTGTTTATAGGCCGATGGTGGAGATCAAGGACCCTCCTTCTCCAGCCCCACTTTAAGCTCAGCTGAACGGCCTCTTTCTTTCTGTCCCTGCAGAAATTACCGATAGCTGTAAAGTCTGCATGTTTTGACAAAGCACTGGTTCCTCCAAAACAAGTCTATCACACAAATATGTACCTCAAAATCCAACCTTCCCATATTTAAGGTTTTCAATGTGAGGCTTACCATTCTGTGGTGAAGTAAAGGAGGTTGAAAGGTAAATTGATTCTGGATTTGCAAACAGAGAGATAAAGCTTTGTCCTCAGTCCTCCTGTTAAAAAGCACTTTCGTTTTCAAACGTGCCCCTCCCTTCCTCCTTCTAGCTTATTGGGTGAGTCATGTTTCCTGTGCAGCTGCTTCAAGAGAGGAAAAGTTTCACACCAGTTCAGCTTAATCGGTCATATAAAAAACTGGGCTTAAAAGCCTTGAAGATGCCTTGTCTCCACAAAGCTTTAAATAAATAAAATAAGTGAAGGCAGCCACTTGCTGTTTCGCTTAGTTCTTCCACGCCTTTCCTTTTCCATGTAGAAAGTTAGTACCCACCCTCTTAGAAGAATGAAATATTTTAGGAAATATTAAAAAGACAGAATATTATATTTTTCCTAAAGGAGAAACATGTTTCTAAAGACAGAAACTCAGAGCTCCCTTCCCCAAGCAGATATTTGGTGCCCATTGAGAAGGCCTGGGCCAGCCTATCTACAAAACAAAAGACCTTCAGCTCCAGGGTGATGGGATTATCCTTCAGGGCAAAGCCATTCAACCACAATAGAAACTGCACAACAAAGCCCCTTCATTGCATCACCCAGCAAGGTTCAACCAAACGTAGCTCAGACAACCTCAGCTATGACCCCTGCATAGCCCCGAGGGAGTTTGACGGCAGACAATAGAATACATATTCTTGCACAGGAACAGGAAGCTCAAGTTCAAAGCCCAAGAGAGGGTATAAATATCTCTCACACTCCACTCCATGTGGTCAGCTACCCAGAATCACACATGCTTGGTGGTTCTACTTCACCATTAAAGCATTTTTTCAACCAGCCTCCATGTTTCCAGTGTCTTTCTCCCCACTTGGAACTGAACCAGATGGATATTTCTTCCAATAAACACAAATCCAACTTGGCTGCCAACTCGTCCAATCCAAACTGCAATTTCTGAAGTTGTCTTTAAGAAACACCAGAGAGGATCAGGGAAATAAGGCTACAATACAAAATTGCCCTTAGTATCAAATTGTATTAAAGTTTTTGTTCCATTGCTTTTTAATTGGCTTTCTCAGATCTGGAATTGCAGCCATTAACACACCCTTTCTAAATGTTCTGTGCTTATTAAATTGTCTGGGTTGACATTAACTTTTTATAACAAAGCTACGCCAGAAAAATAACAGAAAAATTATTCAAAAGCAAATGTGCTTAAGCATATACAATAATGTATAATCTTCATTTACTTTGTATCTCCTAATTTTATAAATTTAATTTTTGACAAGATTTGAATTCCTTCGTGGTTATATATCAAAGTCAATTTATTGGTTTTGGAAGAAATATCCATCTTGTTCAGTTCCAAGCCTGGAGAAGACACTGGAAACATGGAGGCTGATTGGAAAGATGATTTATTGATGAAGCAGAAGCACACGGGTTTTTATACCTTCTTTGAGCTTTGTATTTGAGCTTCCTGTTCCTGTGCAAGAAAATGTATTCTATCGGCTGTTGTCAGATTCCTATAAGGTCATGTAGGAGTCATGTTTGTCTGAGCTAAGTTTGGTTATAATATTCTGCTTTTTTAATATTTCCCCAAATATTTCGTTTTTCTAGGAGGGTGGGTGCTGACTTTCTACATTGGTTTTTTATTGTTTAATAATGATGAGAAAGTGCAGGTGTGTTACCTTTCCTTCTTCAGGTTTCAAGGAAACTAGTCTCTCACAGTATAGAAAATCTCTATGACTTATTGTCTACCTTTCTGTGATATGGATGGTTTGGGTGCCAATCTTTATTCTTGTAGATCGGCATTTTCCAGCTAAAGATGGGGAGGGGGGACGACACTATGGATTCTTCGCGCTTGGCTCGCAACTCTTTTCAAAGACTTTTAAATCTCTTTCTCTTCCTAAGGAAAAAGTCTTGGGAAGTTTGCAGATTTGGCATTGCACAGTCAGATGCTGCCCCCTGGCGGCACAAACTGGGAGAGTCTCAAAAGAAAAAATGGAAAGGACAGAAAAGGGTTGATACCGGAGGGCGGGGACGGAGACGCCGAGGCTCCGCCTGTCTATTGGCCCGGAAGGCGTGGGGAGTTTTTTCAAGAAACTCCCTTTCTCAACTTGGAGCTATTTCCACCCTGCGGAATTAGGACCAAAGAAAACAGCCAATTCGCCAGGCGGAAGAGGCAGAGGAGCGTGTCTCCGAATTGGCGGCTTGGACGGAGTTGGAGAGAAGAAGAAAGTCCTCCTCTCCGAAGCTTTGGCGTTCCCGCAATCGAGGGCTAATGGGACTGATTTGGGCCGGACAGGTGATGGTGTCTTCCTGCTTCTGACTTGATGACCGGCGCCTCTTTTCAGAACTTCCTTTATTCCTTGGGAATATTTCTGTGCGGATGGACTGTCTGGCTCCTTTCTTCCCTAGAAAGCAGCAGCCTGAAGTTTTGGACTATATTTCCCATTATTCCCTACTCGCTGATCAGGATTTGCTGGTGGATTGCTCCTTCCCAAAATCCTGTAAGACTTGCCTGCCTGCCTCTCCTTTACACCCTTACCAAACAGAATGGATTCCACCCGAGTCCTTCTTTCCATGTGGATTTTAAGCCGATCTTCAGTGCCAGGCTCTAAGGGGGGGGCATAGAAACCCATCCCTTGGCACAATGCCATGCAAACAGAGCAATGTTTCTCACTCTTGGGAACTTTAAGATGGGCGGATTCCAGGTACCTGGGGAATTCTGAGACTTGAAATCCACCTATAAGTTCCCAAGGATGAGAAACACTAAGATAGAGTATATATTGTGTGCCTTATTTTTTTTTTCAGCTGGAACTCCAGCCATTGCTCCCTCCCTCTTCTTGATATGGCAGTGGTGGGTGAAGACCCTGCCGTATTTACCACGGATGCTTTGCCTTCTGATGCCAGACTCCTCCCAACATTGACCAATGCCTATCTGGGCACCCGGGTCTACAGGGACATCCTTCATGTCAACGGGGTGTACAATGGAGCAGTTGGGCAGACACATCGGGCTGATCTCCCCAGTCCCCTTAATGTCAAAATGGATGTGGGTGGGGCTGATAAGCTGAGGGAGACCTTCTGTTTGGACACCAGGACAGGTAAGAGCCAGTGCCACCCTCCTCATCTACACTGTTTCCATGGCCAATACATTCCTGCCACCCTGTCAGGGCAGCTTTCTTCAATTCCCATGCTGAATATAGAAATTTCCTTTTGTTTTGAAAGGCAGTGTGAAGCTACGGTTTAAAAAAGGAGAAAAGAGGGTGGAAAATTGAAAATTCAAACTGAACTATGTTCCCTTCCTAGCTCATAAAGGAATCCGAAAGTCTCTCAAATGAACCTATTTTGAAAGGCAGATTTTAAAACAGCCTCTTCAACTAGATCTCCAGATGCAGCAAAGTAGTCCCCATTAGTAACAGGATGGTGAGTTGTTGTCCAGCATGTCTTGTCCAACTGGGAAGCCTCCTAAAACCTTCAACCTGGAAGAAGACAAGAATTTTTAAAATACGAATATATTTTAATTACAGCACACAGTGCTCAAAATCTGGAGAATATTTTCACTTTCTGTGAAATGGATATGGTAGCAATATTGTACCCGGACTATCATGAAGTGTTGTACCTTATGATTCTTGACAAATGTATCTTTTCTTTTACGTACACTGAGAGGATCTGCACCAAGACAAATTCCTTGTGTGTCCAATCACACTTGGCCAATAAAATTCTATTCTGTTCTGTTCTATTCTATATGGAAAATCAATTGTATTTTGAGGAATTTAATAACATATTTTGATTTCTTGTGACATACTTAAGAAAACTTGGAAATTGTAGAGCTCATTCTCTGTTAGCCTGCTTATTTTTCACTCTTGGTGGCTAAACAGAGGTGAAGGGGTGGGGGGGGGGAGGAATGTTCCCATAGCGGCAAGACTTTTCTTATCTTTAAAAGTCTCTGACTCTTTAGCTTCCATCCCAGAGTCATGTGCCACCCCGTCCAGGTCAGGTCTTGCAGGCTGGATACCATAGCAACAGGGTCATATAAAGTCACAATGTCAGGTTAATAAAAACTGGCCTTTAAACCTGGAGCTTCTGCACAGAACCTAGCAGAGTGTACTGTGAAAACTGCCACTCCTCAGTGGGGTATCACTGCTGTCCTTATGAAGGAGCTCCTAACAGCTTGTAAGAAATTGGGCATCAGCTTGCTTGATAGGTATGTTTTTTGTGTTATGCTTTTAAATCTGTTAGTTTAAGTTAATAATAAAGCCTAAAATTTATTTATTTGCTGGTATGTTTATTGTCTCTGGATCCAAAAGACCAATTGTGTGACACTTGGCAAAACAATGGATTATCTTTCAGTCCTTCAATTGGATTTCATTTAATTGTTAAGCAGACAATCACAAAGATCCTTTTTCACATTTCAGTTCATCAAATAACAAAAGGATTATATTGCCTGCCATGTTTCAATTTCTTATGCCAGACCCTTTTCCTTCTGTGAGATTGCAAAGTAGATTTGACATGAGAATTTAGGGTATGCATTCAAACTGACCCTTTCCTTCCATCTGCAGGGACGTATATCCATACAGCCCAGTGCTCAGAATACACGGCTACTCACACAATCTATGCCCACCGGTCTCTTGTCCATCTTCTGGCTTTCAGCATAACAATCGCAAGAGCAGCTCTCAAAACTAAACCCATCACAGTGAATCTCCACACCCAGTTCAAGCCAGAGAGTCCAGACCTGGATTTGCAGAAAGGGCCAGATTTCCTGGGAGCTCAGTGAGTATTATTGTGGGAATGTTTTCTGTGGCTCCTGGCCGAGCATTGAAAGACTGCAATAGCAAAGCCTGGTTATTTTTCTTGTGGTTTTGAATAGGGAATAAATGCAGTTCCCTCCAGAGGACACAGGGAGGCTGTCAGGAAACACCTATCAGGCTAAGAGGTGATTTGGATTATAAGAAAGGGTGGACTTTGACTAACATTGCCTTCCCTAACCTGCTGTCCTCCAGATATGCTGGCTCTACAATGTCTTGAAATCCCAACTAGCTTGGTCTACAAGGCCGAGTGATTGAGGGAGAAGAGAACCATTGGGCACTGCACTTAAAAGGTATAGGCAGAAATACAAAGAATAAGGAGAATGGGAAGATGGAAAAGGTTTAGATTAGAGTTCAAAATGTATGCAAAGCAGTGTCTTTGTGCTCAATGAATATAAAATTCCAGTCATGTTTCTATTGTTTAGTAGATCCTCTAATATTCAGAGAGAAACATAAGGATTCCCATTTTTTTTCTTTCTCCTTAGCTATCTTTATGGAAAGACATTGGTCCCAGAAGTAGAGGGTGGCCCCCAGCCTACCGTACACATGATCTGGACCCCGGTGCCCCAATCAGTGACCCTCCCTGGAGACCAGAAGGAGCAGAGATGGGACTTCCTCACTGCCGTAGCAGAGTCTGAAGAGGTTGTGCAAAGGGCCTTTTGTGAAGGGATGTCCCTGGTTGGATCGGGTTCCTTCTATCTGTCTCACACCCAGGCATGGGCAACGCTCTGGGAAGGCTGCTGTGTAGATGTGGACGGGCCTCTTCCCTTCAGCCAGGCCATATATGGCTGCCTGTATTACCTGCTGAGTGCCATTCCTCCTCTGGGCTCTGCTAGCGTCCCTTTCTCTGGGATCAGCCCAGGAGGCCTTTCCAACGGCACATCCGGTGAAGACTACTGGGGCCATGTCTTCTGGGACCAGGTGAGCAAAGGGAACCGCCCCAGTTCTTCTTCTACTGCATGAAGTGGAGATGAATTGGGGAAAATACTAACTGAGACCTGATCATCTACTGTCTTGCAGCTATTGTTAGCTTGCTGTAATGTGCATGCAAAGACTAAAAGGTGTTGTGAATTTTGCCCAGTTCCGCCTCCCTCCATTGCAGGTTGATGTAAGTACCATGCAATCAACTGTTAGTTCAGACATGTGACTCAACCTGGAAAGCGAAGATAGAAAGTTAGACTTAGTTCATCTCACCTGACATACATGGGGCAGAATGTATGTGTATGTTTAAGCAAGGGATCCTTTTAATTTGAAGTGACATGGATTGAATCTGGCTATTATCTATGTTCTGTCCTGAGGCAGAGTCTCTGCTTCTCAAATAAAGTATTTTTTTTTCAAAATGGTCAACAAGTTGGAAGGTCTTATTAGCAAATTACCTGACTCTGGGTCTGTCTTTGTTTCTTCTCTTCTCCCTCCCACTCTATCTATTCCTTTATAACTTAAGCTTTGCTAACCTTCCGGTTGTTTTGTCTAACATGTGAAATACTATGTTTTATTATTGCTCTTTCATTTCCCGATTTAAACACTGTCCCCTAAATTGTGATGTGCATTGGGACCAGCTATGCATATTCAGTTTTAAGATTCTGGGCCCATCATTTTTGCTTCCACAGTAGTAAGAGTCTCCTGAGGAGGTTTGATATCAACTTTCCACCAGCCTCCTGCCCCAGAGAAGAATATTCATCATGTGGTTCTCTAGTTTTTAAACTGAAGCAACATCAGCCCAGATTTTACTTTGAGGGCGGGGTTGAAGAAGTTTGTCTCCCAGAAGACTCCCGCTGTCCATCTCACCCTCATCTGAAGCTGGGAGCCCTTATGGGAACGGAATAATCGCTGGCTTTACTCTAATGTGCAGATCTTTTGCATTCGATGGCAATATTTATATACGGTATGTTGTCCTTCTTTCCCTAGGATACCTGGATATACCCAAACATCTTGCTTTTCTATCCAGAAGCGGCTTGTGCTGTCCTAAAATACAGGATCCGAACACTAGAGGGAGCACTACACAACGCACAGGAACAAGGATACAAGGTAGAAGCCACTTACAAAGGCAAGAGGAAATGCCAGATCTCTTTCCACAGAAGGCATGAAGCCAGGTTTTTTTTTATTAAAGAGTTCCCCATTGCTTGAACTGTTTTTAATTTTACCATTTCAGCAAGGTTTTTTTTTTAAGGCAAAATTCTGTAGCCGCAGCAAAAAGTCCTTTGAAACCAGAGTAGCTCTAAACAGTTACGAAAGCTCTCTGAGCTTGCTTGTTTTCTTAAAGACATTTCACTATCCTACCTAGGTAACTATCAGTGCTAGTCCTAGGATGTTATCTAGTCTGGGTAATGGAACATCTGCAAGGAAACAGACAAGCTCAGAGAGCATCAAGGACCCCTCATTTCAACTCTGAGCTACAAATATTCTCCTTTATTCATTACAAAAGCCTTGGTGATATTCAGAAGCAGCTCTTGCAATCTGAAGTAACTTAGACCAACCACCAGTAACACCACATGAATATATAAATCATTTGAAATTAAGCTAGATAAATTGTTGGAGCCCTGGTGGCACAGTAGTTAGAATGCAGTATTGCGGGCTAATTCTGCTGACTGCCAGTAGTTTGATTCTCACCTCCTCAAGGTTGACTCAGCCTTCCATCCTTCTGAGCTTGGTAAAATGAGGAGCCAGATTGTTGGGGGCAATATACTGATTCTGTGAACCGCTTAGAGAGTGAAATAAAGCACTATGGAGCAATACATAAGTCTAAATGCTAGTGTTATTGCTATTGGAGTAAATTTCTAGTGCTCAGTGTTATATAATATGCTTAAATAACAATGAATAATTACACAGTAGTAACAATTTATAAGATCATAATTCTTTTTTTTTTCCTTTTATAATAAATCTTTATTTGTTTTGTTTTATACATACATAAATCATGATATATAACAAATTATTTGCTTAAAATATTAATCCTTAAAAACAATACAGGTACTCCCTCGTCCTTCGGGATCATTCATACTTCCAA
>JANHGD010008151.1:0-14998 GCA_027560375.1 Imantodes cenchoa | reverse complement strand
GCCTCACTGAACTGGCATGGGGTGGATATATACAGCTGAGTATCATCAGCGTATTGTTGGAACCTCACCCCATGCCTGCGAATGATCTCACCCAGCTATGATGTTTGGTTGTGTGCAATGGTTTTAATTTTCCTGAGTTTTGTGATTTTGGTATGTTGTGATGAGCCTCCCAGAATTATGTTGCATAGATGAATAGCCATATAAATCTTCTAAATGGATAAATCAATGAAAAGCAGCATTAGGTACTACTTTACACAAAGTTTGGAGCAGCAAAATGTCATTTAATGGCAGTTTTCTTAACTCTACAATACAGATACTGCAGAAGAAATAATAATGTAGCAAGACTAGAGACTAAGACTGTGAAATAAAAACCTCTCATTCAAATCTTCTCATAGGCATTAACTATAGTGGAAGCTCTGAGAACATGCTGCCTTCTCTCACTAGCTTACATTAAAGAATAATCAAAGTAACATCCCTAGAGCATGAGAGAATAAAGCATGATGATGCACATTACATGTTATTCCTAGTAGTTAGATTTCTTTAAATCATTTGTTTTATAGCTTCATGGAATTGAGCAGAAAGGCTGGACATAGAAAATGAGTTACTGTATCATGATCCAGATTCCATCTGCTAAGGAGTGTCAGGTATTAGTAGGGTTCAGAAAGAGAACCTTCTCTGCAATGACACTATCTTCTGGACCAAGGGTGTCAAACTCGCGGCCTGCAGGAAGGATGCGTGATGTGCTGGCTCCGCCCCCACCCAGTTTAGGGAAGTGGGGGGAAACGTCCCGATACGTCATGTTATGCCACCGAGATGACAAAAGTTTGACACCCCTGCTCTGGACTATCACCCAGAGAGGTGATTGGCCCTGCTCCAGTGGTCTTGAAGACTTGGATCTGTGCTTAACCTTAGGGCCTGGCTTTGTTGATGGAGCCATTCTCTTAGCTGTGACAAGTGACTGACTAATGTAATTTTTGTAATTTTTCTGGTCTTTTGGGTATGTTTTAGAGGGAAGGTTGTATATGCTTTTATAATTTTTAATATTATTAGCTGTCTGGAGTCATGTACTTGAGATGTGTGGCAATATAAATTTAATAATAAATGAATACAGAAATACAGAAAAATATTAATATCCTATGGTATATTTCTTCCAGGACGTCATAGCATCCCATGCTGCATGAACATAAACCCCTACCTTAAAAGAGTAACTGGCCTAAAATTATAGAAAGGCAGACTTAAAATAGGGCCTCACTAATCCTATTTCAATACCCTAACTATTACACTACTCCAAATTCATGTATTTCTTTCATAGATCACTAAAGCTTTGCACTTGTCCTATGACTCCTGATGGCTTACAGGGTTAAAAACAATTTTTTTTAAAAAAATTACTTTAAAAAAGAAAACCAGCCCCCACCCACCCATATACCCAATACTTAGGAGTGTACTGCACAAACATTAAAACAGCCAAACACAATATTCAATTTCATTCTTGGCAATGTGATACTAAAAGAAGGTTTGCTAATATTCAGAAAGAAGAGATTAGTTGGAACTGGGCAGCTGGGCTTCACAGCTGCCAGAATCACACCAACAAGCAGCCTGTGCCAAACCAATATACAGTATATAGGAAAAGCACATTCTTCCTTTCCCTCCATCAGGAGTTAAGTCATGCCAGGCAAGCACTACTCTGAAGTGTCTTTTTCATATCTATAGACAATACTGAAAACAATACACAAGATGGAATTTAGTTTATCTTCTTGAGGAATATTCCCCAAGGCAGAAGTTTAAAAAAAGCAAAGCATTTCCATTATTTCTGTTTTGAAATAATTTTGCAAGCAAGGAAGAAGAGTCTACTAAAGAGCTCCAAAGACACAGTAAAATTACCGTATCACTAACTAGAACATGTTATCCAGATATCTGTGTCAGTATCTATTTCTCTTTTTCTCTGTCTCTATATAAAGTCACACCTAACTTCCATATCTCATTGTGCAGTTTTAAGCTACAACATTGGAATTAAAAATGAAGCTGTTCAAGTTAGATTTGCCAGAGTTGGCCGCTGGAGGATATAAACAGAAAATTAACCCATATGTGAAATGGACTGGAGAGGACTAGCATTCTCCATGTGATGGAGAATGTATGTATTAACACTTTATTTCCCAAACCATCTCATTTTATCAGCTTCCTCATGGGAGGATGGGTGAAATTTATCTAATAGACCATCCTTATACATATTGTATGTGTTTTTTAAATACATTTTCATTTTTCCTCTCATTCTAGTTAGTTGAATTTACTGGCTCCATATTCTCTCAGGAGATGGTTCCTAATCAGGTGGCTCTCTTGGATTGACAGCTTCTGCTAAAACAACTGAGGGAAACTCCAGCTATGAGTGTTCCAGTGCCTGTTACGCTGTTCCTGTAGTGGAAAACACTTCAAATTTCACTCATACTTTTATCATTTCTCAAATGGACTTCCCTAGGACTAGCCCTGAAATCACTTTAAAGCTGGGGCAAAATGCAACCTGCCTATATAATAATGGAAACATCTCAATATTGCCATATAACCAAAGGTGGGCATTACATAATGTAACAACCGGTTCACCCAGAACCGAAAATGCTTCGCTCGCACGGGCGCCTTCCACACATGCATGCAATTTCAAACACACGGGGATTATATAGGACAGGATAGGGGCGAGGCGGGGCGGAGGGCCCAACCTCTGGTTGGAACTACCGGTTCTCTGGAACCAATCTGAACCACCAGCAGCCCACCTCTGCATATAACACTTGTACCCCATAGCACACATTGGCTACTGGTTAATTTCTGGATAAACTGAAGGAGCTGATAACAACAACATGGCTTGGGACAATGGGATGTGGATCTATTTATTCCAAGAATTATCTGCCCATCCCTGATAGAAAGTCTTGCCCCTCTCTGAGGTCCAGTGAGAAGGAACTTGAACCTTAGCATTATGCTGAATTCCCTTCTCATGAAATAAGATCTTCCTTGTTAATATTTGTTAATATTTATAAGATTTAGATTTAAAAGATTTGTTTTAAAAGATCAGTGTTTAGGGATTAATATAGTGGATATATGAGCCTAGGAGGAATATGGGCTTTCCTAATGATGATTTTGGTAAGCAATTGAAATTTGTTTCTAGACCAAAGCAATAGAAAAGCATACACACTGAATAAACGAACACAATATTGATATTACATTATTATATTGATATTATTTATATTGGGTCTTGCCTGATTCAAATTTATCCAGCTGGTAAATTCATCTATATTGGACATTTAGAATTAGAAATACACTACCAGTTGAAAAATGAGTTCTAAAGAAATGTTTACAAAATCTTCAGTGCAGGAATGGACGTATAGATCACACCACTGCAAATTGGATATTAAATCTTGTTCAAAATCTTACTGCTAGAATCTAAAGCCCAAAACCACTTGGGACCAAATTATCTTCCCTGTTATAAAACTGAGTGATGGCTATAAAATTGATTTTTGGAGGCAGCTTTCCTGATTATGAATATAACATTGAATTATGAATGTAATTTAATATAACTTATTATGAATACTTTATAACTTACAATTACATGTTCATTTATCATTTATCATATATCAATTACATCTTTGAAATCTTCTCTCTCACACACACCTGGTATTTAGGAAATTTCAACTTTGTACTGCCTTAAACACCTGCTAAAAATATCTCTCTTTCCTGAGGGTTTCTTTATATGCGTGCTAAATATGTAGTTTGTTTCTTAAATAATTTATAAATGATGATTACTTATTTCTTCCTCCATTTTCATTATTTCATATTTATGTCTAGTATTTTAATTGAAGTTTTCTAATATCACTGTTTATTTTAATTATTTTAATTTCTTATACGCTGTCTTTGAGAAAATAGGAAGCCATTATAAATTCCTTAAAGAAAGAAATAAGTATTTAAAAGACCTAGAAAATATAGAAAATATAGTGCTCAATGCATGTCATATCTTGCTATGCTTCTTTAACCACAATTATGAAAATAATTAGCAAATAAAAGGTGATACAGTTTCATAAAGACACTATGCCATTTATTTATTTATACTCATTCTTATGATATATCTACATCTTTAAAATATGATTTATTACAACTGTCTCACCATGCATTATTAAATAGATGAAATATGATATATATGCTTTGATGGTAGGCTCTAAAATGATTATTTTACTATTTGAAATTTCCTCTGTATTTGTTTTCATATTGAAATTCTTGTGGCTGCCTTCTTTTCCTAAATATAAGTAACTGCAAGAACAAGGATGCATAATACAATGGTGGGCTAATGAGCTTTTTTTCAAACATTTTTTTAAATAAGAATTTCATTTGATATTTGAAAAAAATTCTTTTTTAAGCATGACTGTCACAGAGTGATTTTGAGTAGTTATTTTTTTTTCATCCAAACCAACATTCAACAAGGAGACAACTGCAGACCCTATGCATCTGTTCCACTCTAAAATGGCAATGGCAACTCACACATTCCCCCATCTATAGATGGAAAAAGAGACTAAACTTCTTGCTAAGATTGCCATAATTTTGTGCCAATTCAATATTTTTGAGTAAAATCTTAATCAGAAATATTGACACTCAAATGTGAAATCTTATTGTAAGAATGGTAAATCGCTCAATATTTTGACCTTTCAGAAACCAATGTTGAGATGAGATTTGGCAGGTATTCCAATTACTGGAAAAGTTAAACTTATTTAGCATCCAAAATCACACAATGGTATCAGGCATGTAAGACTATGTTAACCCCACTCAAAGCTATAGTTCAGGAGTGTGATAAGCATAATGTTGGATAACCCAGTACAGATAGTCTTTGACTTATGACCACAATTGGCCCCCAAATTTTTGTTGCTGAGACAGCTGTTAAGTGAGTTTTACCCCATTTTACGACCTTTTTTGCACCAGTTGTTATGTGAATCACAGCAGTTGTTAAGTAAATAACAGGGCTGTAAAGTGAATCTGGCTTCCCATTGACTTTCCTTGTCAGAAGGTTGCAAAAGGTGATCACATGACCCCAGGACAAGGCAACTGTCATAAATATGAGTCAGTTGCCAAGCTGCCAATTTTGATCACATGACCATGAAGGTGTTGCAAAAGTTGTAAGCGTGAAAAAGGGTCATAAGTCACTTCAAATGATCTCTAAACAAACTGTTGTAAGATGAGGACTATGTCCACAGGCTTTCCAACAAAACCGTGAAGAGCTGTTCTTTCCCATGCTGCAATGTGAACATATTAAGAAATATGATCCTTTGTCTACCACAGAATTATCTGTTTCATCTGCAATTCCTTTCATCAGAGCTTCAAATCTTCTATTATCTGACCTTTTAAGGTAAAGATGCCATATATTAAACTGGTAATCTTTGTGACAGAGCTATAGTCTTTCACTATTTAAAAAAATCAGCTTTATCTTAAGGGGACTTTGACAGAGTGATAATATTGGTGAGTGGAAAATACATTGGCAGAATGTGCTACAGCACACACTTATTCATCAAGACATAAAAGATGCTGTCCCTGAATTATTTTCAGATGAAATATTCTAATTCTATACTGTTCTAAACAGGATCTATTGCAGTACAAATTGACATGTACTATCTGTCTGCATTCAGCAGAAAAAAAAGTATTGGCTCAAAAAAGTTTACAGTACAAATGTATTATTAATGTACATATTGGAGAAATTGCCTTTAAGAAAGCATAATGTATGGAAAGCTACGACTAACACGGTACAGGTAGTCCTCGACTTACGACCACAATTGAGTCCAAAATTTCTGTTGTTTGTTAAGTGCATTTTGCCCCATTTTGTGACTTTCTTGCCATTGTTGTTAAGCGAATCACTGCAGTTTATAAGTTAGTAACCTGGTTAATAAGTGAATCTGCCTTCCCCATTAACTTTGCTAGTCAGAAGATTGTAAAAGGGGATCATATGACTCTGGGACACAGCAAAGGTCATAAATATGAACCAGTTGCCAAGCATCTGATTGTTTTTGTTATTTAAAAAGTTTTTTATTAATAGTATAATTAAAAACATTGGACATGGTATAACTTCCCTGGTTTAAACAATTCCATTAAGTGTTACCTTACAAGAAATCAGTTTCTTTTCATTATAACATTATATACAGTACATTATATACAATCTATCAACTTTCATAAACACATGTTCCTTCAATTGTATACATTGCAACTGTACAGATTCCAATCCTGTCTTGTTCAAAATACTAGCATAAAGATTCCTGAATTTTTAACTTATCAATTATCACTTGTCCCAGAATTCCTCGATTCCAACCAATTATACAATTCGTTCCAAATTTCATAATAATCTGTTTCACTCTTCTCCTTGAGCTCTAGCGTCAACCTATCCATTACAGCACAGGATAATATCTTAATTATTACTTCTTCTTCTGAAGGGGTCTCTTTATCTTTCCATTTCTGAACAAAGGCTAATCTTGCAGCTGTTAACATGTGTAATAATAGGTATAGGGTTCCTTTATCGTATTTATCCTTGGCAATACCCAACAAGAAGAGTTCTGGCTTTAACTCGATGTTTTGCATTATCTCTTCCAGCCAATGTTTTATCAGATACCAGAATTTTGGGGCTTTTGGGCATTCCCACCACATATGGTAGTAGATTCCTAGCGCTTCTTTGCATTTCCAACATTTCGGTGAACTCTTTTTATCCATTTTAGCTAATCTCGTAGGAGGGGCCAAGCATCTGAATTTTGATCACATAATCATGGGGATGCTGCAAAAGTCGTAACCATGAAAGACGGTCATAAGTCACATTATTCAGCGCTGTTGTAACTTTGAACAGTCACTAAACAAACTGTTCTAAGTCAAGGACTACCTTTTTATCTGTGCTCTACTAGGGCTATAGGGTGCAAAAGTATTGCCTTTGACAGAGGTGCTGTAAATGTTAGAAAATGCAGCAGCATTTGTGCTTATGGACTTATAATAGCGGCCATTGATCACTGGCAACACATGCTAGGCTTGCTCATATAATGTGATCATATTGCAAAGACCACTACCGGTTTGTTTATGGATTACTATTACTTACATACATCAAAATAGAAGCCTACTCTTTCTCTCTGCATATTTTCTAATTTAAATATCCCTTTCTTTTTCATTTGAAGGAAATTACATGTATGGCTTGATGCTGTAGCTGAATTGTTATTCTGACTCATTACACAGATGTAATCTATGCCCTTTTACAAGTCCTATTCAGTGTACAGTAGTTTACACAAAGAGTCTATGCTGAGCAGAGTGTATTTTTAAAAGTTAGCAATGCAAAAAAGCCTCTAGTAGATCTTATCAAGGAGCAGAAGATGAAACTAAACATCAAATTAAGATCCTCCTCCACTTCCTCCTCCTCCTCCAAGCTCTATAGATATTCCCGAAAGCAAATATATAGCTGTGATGGAAAAAAAATTCCCTCCCTGGAAAAAAAAGGAGGGCTAGATTAAGGATGGAATGGTAGTTCCTCTTTCTTCATCTTCTACTTTTATTATAAGTACTTTTATTTTGTTTTTAGCTACATGAAATCACCTGGAATTTAAATGTCTGTTTTATTTTCATTTCTGATTTTAGTGGAAAATTATATTGGTTCACAGCACTGATAAATCAAGCATAATTCAGCTGCTTATTTTGAAAGGGGGCAAGAAAGGTATAGCTCATGACATACAGTACATGCCTTAGGTTGTACAGGTTGGCCATCCCATAGCAAATTCTAAGCCCATGTGTGGAGGAATTTAACTTTTAATGAAGCTGGACAACTCTGCCTTGACTTAGTTATTCTTTAAAAAGTCAGAGAAAGTTTTGAACAGGCTTTCAAGATTCTGTTAATAAACCCTACAACAATAAAGTAGTGACCCACCTGAAATCCCTGCTTCTCTGTCTTTTGACCTTCCCTACCATGAAGAGTTGACACCATGGCTTTATAGTGGACAGGGTTACCAACCAGCAGTGCAGCAAGAACTCAGGAGAAAATCCATCAAAGAGCCTGATTTTGAGGAATCTTAAGTTCAAATAGCCTTTGAAAGCTACATTTGGGTCCTAACCTCATGACACTGCAAATTTATCTGCCTGTAGCAGAAGGAAACAATTTTAAGAAGCTTTTCCCCCCCCCCACATATTTCCCTTCTGCAATGCCATTTTGCCTAAATGCTCCAGGGTATCTCTGTACTTCTCTAGCCCATCTTCATTCTGCTCACAAATAGGATCTCCCCTCTGATCATTTTCTTCCCCCCAACTCCCCATTCTTGGGATTTATTCTCTCCTCTCAATTTCCTGTCTACCTAATATAGCTCTCTAGTTTAAAGTCTTATTAGTATTGCATTAGAAGCACAAAGACTAGCACTGTCATAACAAAGAGACAGAGAGCTTGTAGGCCCACTTTGCAAAGGGATTAAGAGAGAAGCAAGGTACCTTGTTGCATACTAATGATGCTTAAATAATGCTATTCTAGCACCCTTGTGGCTATGTTAACAGTATGTATGCTGCACAATAAGCAAGGAATGCAATTTGCATACATATAACACGTTAAGATAATGGGCAAATGTACAATTCAGCCAAACAAGTTTGCCATAAACAATACTATCAGACGAAAAGCTCTCTTTGTTTCATTTTATTCATCTCCTTTTTTCCACTTGCTATATATTTTTTACATTTGTGATTGGATTAAATGAGCTTTTTCACAAGTTTCCCTGATTCCAGCTAAAGAAATAATGTTGCCAATATGTTTCACATCAATAGTTTGAGAGGGATTTCTTTTTCTTGAAAACATGTATTGCTTGTGGATCAATTATGATATGTCAAGGTTAAAATTTGCTATTTTTAAAGGTAATACTACGCAAAAAAAAATTAAAAATTTCTTGCATATCTTTTGCATGTATGGAAGTTCTCAGAACAAGAATGATAAGAGGCCATCTGGATCATTTAGAATTAAGGGAATCCCACAGATGTGGAAAAATTGCTGCACTGTTTCTTGATTCACCGATACATTCATTCAAAGATTTAATGCCCCTCCTTTCAGAACAATGTTTTTCAAGGTCCAGTACAACAAAAGATAAAGCAATATTTTTTTAAAAAAAGAAAAAGAAAACAACAATTAAAATCAGATACCCCAACATAATAGTGTTCAATAATGTACTAACTAAATTATATATGGTATCTAAGTAAACGGGAAAATCTTTGGGGCCTGCCTTAAAATATGTACAAGTCAATAAATGTGACCATTTTTAAATGTTAAACAAAACAAAATACTGATGACAAAGACAATATGGGCATTTTAAAAATTACAAAGTTTGAAGGAGCCATTTAAATTATGAAGTCTAACTACCTGCTCATTGCTAAGATTCCAGTGAAGAACATCTCTGACAAGTGTGTGTATATCTTTTCTTAAACGTATCATGGGAAGGGGAGCCCACCACTGATAAATTACTATTACGAAGGTGGGTTGTTGGTTGTTGTTTTTTTACTATTCATCAGAATCTCGTTTCCTGTAACTTACATTCATTATTCTATGTCCTGCACTATGAAACAATAGATAACAGGTCTTGACCTTCTGCTGTGCAACTATTTGAGAGCTATTACATCGTCATTTATCAGTTCGGAACCTCTCTTTATAGGACTTAGCTTCTAGTCCCTCAACTAAATATTTTCACTTGGTTTGTATTATGGGTAGATCAAAGATGGCTTATATAAACTGTGCCTCCTCCCACCCTCTGAAGGACAATGTTAACAATGCAGGTAAGGAAGTTCATGGAAGGATCATGTTTATCAGTTTTTCTCCAGACAGGTGTCAAGGTAATTAAAGACCCCGATCACTACCGTTACATGACTTTTGGGAAGAAAGGTATAACAGGAAATACTATCCATAGCTTTTAATCTTAGTCATTGCAAATTAACAGACAGGTAAGCAAATAGTTGCAGTGTTGATGAATAAATTGTAGCTATAATCAAAAGAAGGGACAGATAATACTATGCTATAGTGATTGAACAAGCAAAAATAAAGAATCTTAATTTTAGCAGGATGCTTTTGGCTAAGTTCATGGGGGGGAGACTGTCAACTCAGATGCACCTCTTGGTATACCTGAATCACGATAGCAATAATCTTGGAATTGCTGCTTAAAAATTTCTTATTAGCCAGAAAATAAAACTTTTCCCTCTATCTCATTTGACTTTAATTTCATCTAGCGCCAGTCATGAATAAAATACTGCTATTAGAGTTTCAGTTTCCCCTTGTTGATCCCCTATTGTCCCATTTCATTAAAGAACAGGTAGTGAAGACTTTTATTTGCCTTCCTCTAATAATGTCCAGGAATTGCAAACAACCTTATCTTGTCGGAGGACACTGGCTCCCAGCTCCTGATAAAAATGATTTTGCTCCCCTCAAAAATCACCAGTATCAATCTGCAATGTGTTTTAGAAAATATTGTCTTTGTGATCTCTTTGGCTGGATGGGCAACTATAGGCACCAATAAAAGTATACCTTTTTTCATTACTCACTTATTTTAATCCAGAAGATGCTCTGTACATGTCAGCCCTTCAAGGTATAGTAGACTAAAAGAACCAGATCATGCATGGACTTCTGAGCAAGGGTAGATACTTCTAGTTGTAAGCTGCAACTTTTTAATTTATATTGTTTCCACTGTTTTTCAATAAACTGAACCTCAGGAATGCATTAACACAAGATGTGGTCATGGGTATTAATTTGGAAAAGGGAAGTAGGTATGGAGTGTGGATCTATGAAGAGCCATAAGCCTTAAAATTCAGTGGGACCTTGGAATTGGGGATGGGGCAGCAATAGGAAATGGATCTACTGTACTTCCAGACTCTGCATGCAAGCATCTCATTGGCAGACTACTATGAGAAACAAAATATTGAACTAAGATGTACTTGCCCTGCTGCAGCTGGGCTGTTTTTCTATATACTTCATTTGTTATATTCTTATTAAGGGAATATAATTAGATAGATTATTAAATCGTATTTGCCTATCTTTAATAAATGTTCAAGCTCATTTTGTGTACCTTCCAACATTTATTTATTTATTTATTTATTTATTAGTGAGACTTATATACTGCCTAATGTTTGAACATTAGTGTTTATACAAATACTTATGAACTTTATACCCCAATGTTCTTGTTTTTTAATTTAGAAGTTTTTAATTTAATAATTTCATAAACATGATTAAAGCAATGTTTAGAGCTCCTTCTATCTTAGGTCCTTAATTCGGGGTTTATCTCCAGCACCCATAGATAGAACTGAGCTTCTAATCAAACCTATCATGCTTTACCTGAAGATATTTTTTTAAATCCTTGTGAGGTGACACCCATCAGGCCTGCAATGTTATCATCAGACTACATTTCCAGGCAATGCATGCAGCCAGCCATTCACTTGTAGTATTATTTTCCCCTTTCCAGTATTTTTCCATGGAATGGAGCGACTAATGACAAACCTCATGGCCTTTTCCCTAGATATTCAGTGTCCATATTCAAATCCACTTCTAGCTGTCCTTGACCAGTGCTGCAAAAGAATAGCAGTGGTAGCAGCAAATTGCTATGAGTGGTAGCACCAAAACGATAAATCCATTATCCATTACTTATCCATTAATAAAAATAGTAATAATTATAGCCTTGTGAAATGCCTGCTTGACAGAAATAGTGGAAACCCATAATGCACTGTCTGGTCATAGATTTAGCCATTCATAGCTGTAAAGATCTATCTTTCCTTCCTGGTTTAAACAGACCGTCTGTGAAGCAGAAGTGTAGTTTACAATACAGGTCTAGTACTCTTCCAATAAACTACTAAACCAGGGTATACCAGGACCTTACAAAACTCCAGTCAGGCATTTCACAGGTAAAATATTTCTGAAATCCAAGCCAACCAAGGAAAGGGGATTACTTCTCTTGGTTGGCTTGGATACTAAATGTGGCCACAAGGCATCTCAGCTTGACTCTATAATTCAATGAAACAATGTAAACAATGCTACATCATGTTTACAACAAAAAATATGACAGGAGAAAACAAAGTACTACATTAAACCAATAGGAGCTAAAAATAATAGAATTAAAGTTGAAAGAGATCTTGGATGTCATCTAATCCAACCCATTGTTCAGTGAAGGATTGTCTGCTTGGTACAACATCTCTGATGGATGCTTATTATAATAATATTTGTGATAAATCCACATATCAAAATACCAGAAATGTCAACTTCTGAGGGAGAAATGGCAAACTTTTGCAAAAAGCAGGGCTGATGACAGACGGAATGATTAGCTGGCAAGTAGATCCTAATGTTCCTAATTCCTCTTTGGATAAGGAGAGGACTGGAGATCACATACAAGTGTTCCAAACAGTTGCTCCTTGTGAGACCCAAGACAGTGGTTTCTGCAAGTTTAAAGCTCAAGGGGTGGTGGTGGCCATTTTGCTCAAATCACATCATTGCCTTATACTGGATTTGCATATTTTCTTTTTTAATCAGTTTTGAAAATTGCTTATTAACTGCTTTTTCAGCTTTTAGGAACCTTTGGATCAAGAGGTTTTACAGCACGGGTGAGTTTCCTTCAATATGTAGCAAAGGAAATTTTCAATACAAGTTTAAAAATGTTTTTAAAATGTTGGGGAATAAACAGAAAAACAGCAATTACAACTTTGATTAAAAGTTGTTTATATTTGCTGTGATGAAGTGGAAGACCATTTTAAATATATTCTACTTTTTATTTTTGTTTTTTTTAGTGTGTATTAATTTTTATTGTAAATATTAGTTTTTAATAAAATTGATTAAAGAAAAAATCTCACGGTCAGAAATTAATTGCTTTTTAAAACTATTGAATTGCATTTTTAAAGCCATCTCCTTCAAAAATAATAGAATGAGTGGAAGAGAAACTCAGGTATATTTGTTTTCAACTGGATATTTTTTATGATGGCAAAGGGGGGGATGAACACTCATTGATTTTTCTAGATGCAGTTTGATGAGATTTAGTTGGAAGCCCATTAACTGGGAAGTACCAATTTATTCATAGCTGTTGTTCCACAGCAGGACCAGGCTGAACAAAAAAAGAGCCTTTTTATTTTCTTCAAATCCTAGCAGACACGCCTTTTCTGCTTACTGTTCTTTTAAAATTTCTGTAATTGTTTTTTTAGAAATTTGCATCTCATCCATTTCTTTCTTTCATCATGTGTACATCCTGGGGAGGAAGCTGTAATAAGCAGACATGCTGGCAATGTTGCTTGGTTGTGGGGTGGGGTGCAATTGGGTGGAGAGGGGAGGGCTAAGGAGGAGAGGGGTAGGGAAAGAGGAATGGAAATGGAAGCTGCTTATCTAATTTGAAGGAAAGATATCTCCATTTATGCTGGTGGTTTAACTTGAAACAGGTAGTGAAATGCTTTAATGGATAACACCAAGAAGCATTTCCCAGATTCCAAGTGTTTAAAATGCATGAGGCGTAGCTGTTTAAAAGCAGAAGTAGGAAGACTGAAGTGCAAAATGGCTTGTTTTTTATTTTCATCATACCAGTGGTGACCCTTGATCAAGTTATCTTTGTTGGTCAATTGTAGGCAACCTGGTACCTCTAAATCTTTTGAACTACAGTGGCCACAATCCTGGCATACTAATCAGTGCTTCTGAAAGTTACAATCCAATCTAGAGAGTTCCATTTATTTTCCTCCTAGATTCTTCCTCTTTTTTGTAAATTATTAAAACTTCCAAAAGTTGCTAAAAGATTTCCAAATTTGTTGATTTGGTTTTTGGTCTCTATATCTCACCAAGGAAAGCTTTCTTCTGACAAATGTAGAACCCTTTAAACAAATAAAGAACAAGAGGTTGACAGATTAGCAGGAATGCATCTGTCTTGCATGCATAAGGCAACATATTCATATTAACATTAACATTTTCAGTTAGCATTGTCAAGCTCAGTTTACATGGACAAGATCCTAAATTTGTCCCGTCACCTCCAACTCCCCTATTTCAATTCTTAGCTATCCTACCTACTTTTAGCAAACATTTCTGTCTCACTCAAGACAAGAATGCTGTGCCAAAACATTATTTCAATGAATGCTCTTATTCACCAACACTGGGAAAAACCCAGCAGGTTTTTTTATTTTTGTTTTTAAAGCAAGTGCCATTACTATTGTCACAGTGTGCTCCCAAATAAAGGCCAACTTAAAATCATCTCGGTTTCTTAATTATGCTACATAAAGACACACAAAAAGTGTAGAAGCATAATTAAGCGAAGGAGTCATTAAGTGAAACAGCAAGATTTATGATCTTACTTCAGCTTTTCTTTGCAGACCTGCAAATGTTGCAAATGTTAGGATACAGCAAAATTGAACTCAAAATTTTGGTTGCTAAGCAAGAGCGTTGTTAAGTGAGTTTCACCACATTTTACAAGTTGGCCATACCCACCTAGTCACATGACCACCAAGCGTGCCCAACAAGTCACCTGACCACCAAGCCACACCCACCTGAATCCATGCCCACCTGACCTCCAAGCCATTCCACAAAATAAGCCACGCCCACAGAACCAGTAGGGAATTTTTTTTAGATTTCACTACTGATATAAACTATCAGAAATCTAAATGTATGGTCTTTGCCAAGTGGCTTAAGTCCTGCTTTTGAAGTACTGAGGAACACAGAGTAAAATATTTCTTGCACTTTAAATTCTTAGGGATGTTTCTTCATAACTCCAGCTCCAGAAAGCCCAACACTGATCATGCCAAACAGACTACACCAGACTACATCATGCCAGCAAGTTAGATTGTTTGATGCTGAGCCTTTAGCCCAGCTCCTCCGTTTTGCACAACATAAACTTTTCACTGCTTTGTCTTGCTAGGAATTGGCACTTTCCTAGATTTTTGTTTGTTTGTTTGTTTGTTTGTTTATTTATTTATTTATTTATTTATTTTGTCAAGTACATACAAGATAGAAATTATTGATATAAGCATAAACACTAGCAAAGTAGATACA
>JANHGD010008149.1:42916-57769 GCA_027560375.1 Imantodes cenchoa | reverse complement strand
TCTGCTGATTTATGGCTGATTCATTGAGTACTTGACTCCGTGTCTCTGTGTGGAAGTACTGTGAAGAGCTGCTGTGTATAGCATAACTATCTATGACAGTATAGACTTGTTTGATAGCTGTCATCTTTGTTTGCTAATCAAGAGAAAGACAGGCCGATGAAAAGATTCTTCGTATTGACTGAATTAACGCGGACTTATTATTTGGACTTTGCTAAAATTCTTTAAGTAAACTATTTTTATACACTTTAAACATATCTGTTTATTGACATCACGTTTCACTGTGCCCAAGCTGAGGATAAATTCCTTAACAACACCCACCTGCGATCTGTTTCATGAACGTCATGCAAATCCCCTCGATGCCGATCACTCCGTTCCTCACCATCTCGCGCAGCAGCCAAACCAGCTAAAGGAAAGAGAAATCATTCTGCCGCGTGGATCTCCAGACGGACCGCGCGCCTAGTTACAGCGCCGTGTCGTCGCCCGGGCGCAGCTCCAGAGGTCTCGGCTAAAACTAGACTATGTTCTGAAACTAAAATCGCTGTGCAGAAAAGGGGATTTTTTTTTATTAAAAAGTTGGGTTTTGGGGTCAGAAAGGGGGGAATCGTCTCTCGGGAACGTGCCAGAGATCCCCCAAACGCCTGGTTCTACTCTCCCAATTTTGCCAGGCCTGTTCGTGCAATCTCCTTCCTTAAATCTAAGCCCAACTTTCCCACGATTAACGCCAGTTGTTGGTGGAAAGTGAGGGATATATCACTAAAAATGGACATCCACCGAAGGCCGTTCTTTCGTTAACACCTGGGTTCAGATGACCACAAGGACCTCCAAGCTGTTCCTGAGGTCCAAAAATCAGTTCTGGGCTTAATTTGCCCCCACCCCTTCACACCAGACACACAGACACACACACTTTTAAGGGCACAGAGAAACGCACAAGCCCGCTTCCTCACCTGGGTGCGACAGGTGTCTTGCAGTTTGAGGTATTTCTCCATGAGGAGTTGGTTCATCTTGGTCAGTATGGCGCTCAACCCATCTCGGCTCACCAAGGCCAGATCTCGGTAACACTGCGGCACAGCAAGGGGGAGGGGGGGAAACGAAGGGGGAGAAACGTTGTTCTAGCAGCCGATCGCAAAGGAACAAGTGGGGACTTTTGAGTGGAGGCTAAAGGGTGAGGACTAGAGGGAAGGGAGATGGATAGGAGGAGGAGGAGGAGGGGAAGGGGAAGAAGAGGAGGAGGAAGGAACAGGAGAAGAGGAGGAAGAGGAGGAGAGAGGAGGAAGGAGAGGAGGAGGAAGAGAGGGAGGAGGAAGAGGAAGAGGAGGGAAAGGAGGAGAGGGAGAGGAAGGAGAGAGAGGAAGAAGAAGGGGAGGAGGAGGAGAGGAAGAGGAGGGAGAGGAGGAAGAGGAAGAAGAGGAGGAGGAGAGGAAGACGGGGGGGAGGAGGAAAAAAGTGGAGGAGAAAGAGGGGAGGAGAAGAGGAAGAGGAGGAGGAGTCACAACTTTGAACAGTCACTAAATAAATGGTTATAAATCCAGGATTATGTGTTGGTTGGGAAAGGGGGAGGGAGAGAAGGAGGGATGGCTAGAGACATGCAGGGAGGGATACATAAGCTCCTTTGTATTGGTATATACACTGACAGATTGACAGCTGTCAATATGCAGGAAGACAGAGCCTGAAAATGTGGGGCTGGAGGGCATAGAAGTGAGTGA
The DNA here is from genome assembly GCA_027560375.1 of Imantodes cenchoa. NCBI lineage: Eukaryota > Metazoa > Chordata > Lepidosauria > Squamata > Dipsadidae > Imantodes > Imantodes cenchoa. The sequence goes on along the minus strand of JANHGD010008149.1, from coordinate 56,066 downwards.
CAGCCCTTCTTTTAGCTCTGACGCCACTGAAATATCAGCATGCAGGAAAGAAAGAAAGAAAGAAAAATATATCAAGAGATATTTATAAAACCCGGCTGGCTGGCTTGCGTCTCCGTAAATGCCAATTTGTGTCACTAAATGTCACTGCACGCCGGAAAAAAAAACCCCAGGCTGAGCCCCCCACCTTCCCTTTCAAGAGGTTAACGAGCTCGTAGAAGACGCTTTTAATTAAATTCCTGCCCTGCAGAGCCCTGGTGGCCACCAGGAAAGCGCTGAGCCTCGGCCTCCGGAAATGTTAAAAGTGCTCAAATTCTAAACAGATTCTGCAGAGCAAGGCGCTCGTCCCTTTGAAGGTTCCAGCGGCTTCTTTAACCGCTGAAAGAAGGCGGAAAATGATGGGGGGGCAGAGGATGGACAGATAGGGAGAAGGGGAGGGGGGAGGAGCCCTATGCCCCACCCCAGACTTCTTGGTCTGAGATATAATGGGGATGAGAAACTTGCAATGCTCCCAAGGGAGGAACAGAGAAACGGGTGTTAATCCTAGACAAATTCGCAATGCTCCCACAGGAAGAATGGAGAAACGGTTGTTGATCCTACACAAATTTGCAATTCTCCCAAAGGAGGAGTGGAGAAACGGGTGTTATTCCTAGACAAACTTGCAATCCTTCCATAGGAGGAATGGAAAAACGGGTGTTAATCCTAGACAAAATTTACAATTCTCCCAAAAGAGAAACGGGTGTTAACCCTAGACAAACTTGCAATTCTCCCGAAGGAGGAATGGAAAAACGGGTGTTAATCCTAGACAAAATTTACAATTCTCCCAAAAGAGAAACGAGTGTTAACCCTAGACAAATTTGCAATTCTCCCAAAGGAGGAATGGAGAAACGGGTGTTATTCCTAGACAAACTTGCAATCGTTCCATAGGAGGAATGGAAAAACGGGTGTTAATCCTAGACAAAATTTACAATTTTCCCAAAAGAGAAACGGGTGTTAATTCTAGACAAATTTGCAATTCTCCCGAAGGAGGAACGGAGAAACGGGTGTTACTCCTAGACAAACCAGAACGAAAGACTTGTTACCTTCTGGGCTTGAGCGGGCTCCGTCAGGATCATGGTGAAAAGACCCAGGCAGACTTCCTCGTGCTGGGGGGCTCCTTTGCATACCTGGTGGAGCAAGAAAGGAAAGTAACACCCGTTGAGGGGTGGGAGGGAAGGAGGAAAAAGGCACAGAAGCTCTGTCCCCACCGGTTTCATTTCTACATCGGGGCGAAATCCTGGACCTCCAGAGAAGGAAGGAAGGAGATCCGAAGCGAAGGAGCGAAAGAAACTCACGTGGGCGTTCAAGGCGTCGTTGGCTTCCCTCTCCGAGACCCCGCCGGTCAGAGAGGTCACCGTCCCCATGCATCTTTCCAGCTTCTGGAAGGGAAAGAGGAGAACATGAGGCCCTAAAGCTCCTGAAGATGTTCAACTGATGGGGACCAAGGAGTCAAGGCCCCCCAACAACTCCTCTGGGTGGGGAGATCAGAAACATGGCGGTGTGGGAAGGGCAGTCCAGGAGGAGATGCCGAGAGCAACCTCGGGGCTGGTTGAGAAGGTAAACGCTTCCCTGGTGACAGCTCAAGGCTTCCAGAACCTTCAACAGCCTTGAGAAGAAAGATGAGCTGGAGGCCGAGGGAAACCGCCATTACCGGAAGACTCCAAGGCCCCGTCAACATCCAGAAGAATTTCAGGGGCAACAAAATAAAACTTTTGATTGTTTTCTTCCTTTCGGCCTCACCCTTTTCTTGGTTTCCTGTCTTTCTTTCCTTCCTTTCTCTATCTTTCTCAATTCTCAGCCTTCTTTTTTATTTCTTTCTTCCTTTCTCCCTCCCACTCTCTCTCTCTCCCTCCTTTCCTTTCTTCTTTCGTTCTATCTTTCTCACTTCCCATCCCATTTCTATATATCCATATATCTATCGCTGATCTCTATCTAATCTCTATCTCCATCTACCTACTGCTGATCTATCTATATCCATCCATGTACCTAACTATCTCTGATCTCTATCCATCTATCTATCTCTATCTAAATTTTTATCTTCTGCTGATCTATCTATCTCTTTTCTACCTACCTACCTACCATATCACTTCCCATCCCTTTTATTTCATTCTTTCTTTCTCCCTCCCACTCTCTCTCCCTCCTCCCTTCCTTTCTTTCTTCTTTCATTCTGTCTGAAAAGCCTCCAGGGATGATGGAGCAGCCCAGAAAAAGAGGAAGAGGAGGATGAGGAAGGAGGAGAAGGAGAAGAGGAGGAGGAGGAGAAAGAGAAGAAGGAAGAGGAAGGAGGAGGAGGAGGAGGATCACAGGGTTGTTGAGGTGGGGAAAAATAGGAGGAAAGTGTGTTGGATATGTTATTGAGTTATTTGTGAAAATAATAAAGGCAGGTAATAAATCAATGAATAAATAAATAAACATACAAACATGCAAGCAGCAAGTAAGCAAAGGAGCCAGCTAGCTCCCCAAAGGGAGACCCACGGGAGGAATTCTTCTTTCAATCACCCAGAAAAGGATACTTACTGAGAAATACGAATACAATCCCAGCAATTGCACACGGCACGATAAAGGCAGCCACACCACCGATGATATGCCACAGGTTGAACCTGGATCCTGGAACTGGATTGAGAAAAAGAGGAAATCACTCAGTGGGAACCACAAAATATCTGCTTATTGGGCAAAAAGATCTCAAGCAGTGAGAAAAATAAAGAGATCTGCCAAGTTAAGAAATGTCAGATGTCTTTACGTCACAGGACTTACGACCTTTGCAACATCCCCAATGAACGTCCGAGCAAAATTCAGATGCTTGGCAACCGTTTCATACTTACGACCTGGGAGGTTGTTGTGATCTCCTTTTGCGACCTTCTGCCAAGCAAAGTCAATGGGGAAGCCAGATTCGCTTAGCAACCGTGTTAATAATTTAGCAATCACAGTGATTCACTTAACAACTGAGGCAAGAAAAGTCATAAAACGGGGCAAGATTCACTTAAACACATCTGAATACAACTGGGTATCATCAGCATATTGCTGATACCTCACCCCGTGTCGTCGGATGATCTCATCCGGCGGTTTCATGTAGATGTTAAATAAGAGGGGGGGAGAGGACCGAGTCCTGAGGAACCCCACAAATAAGGGGCCTAGGGCTCAACCTCTGTCCACCCACCAACACCGACTGAGTCCTATCGGAGGGATAGGAAGAGAACCACTGTAACACGGTGCCTCCCAACCCCACCTCCCCGAGACGACACAGAAGAATACTATGGTCAATGGTATCGAAAGCAACTGAGAGGTCAAATAGCACCAAGATGGAGGAATAACCTCGCCAGAGATCATCCATCAGGGTGACCAAAGCAGTTTCCGTGCTGTAGCCGGGCCTGAAACCCGATTGAAAAGGGTCTAGATAATCCATTTCATCCAACAGCCGCAGGAGCTGGAGCGCCACCACTTTCTCAACAATCTTACCCACAAAGGGAAGGTTGGAGACTGGACAAAAGTTCTGCAAAACTGCCGGGTCCAGGGAGGGCTTCTTGAGTAGGGGCCTCACCACCGCAGCTTTTAAAGGCTGCCGGACGGCCCCCTCTCTTTTGGGCCTAGTAAGCCTCCCTGCAGCCTCCAGGGACCAACAATGGGCCCTGGGGGTCCCCCACAACCCTCCATGTTCCCCCACCCCTGCACGCGACCCCCAACCCCTGCGCATCCCCAAAATCAGCTGGCTGGCAGGAGGCGTGTGAGTGCATGTGCGGAGGAGCTGAGCTGGGTGACGGCTCGCGTGCCCGCAGAGGGCTCTGCGTGCCAGCTGTGGGACACGTGGCATAGGTCACCGCCCAAACATTAATCTAATTTTCAAATTTCTCAGATAACCATCTCTTATTGTACTTAATATACACAGAAGGTCCACAAATGGCTTCTAGTCTCTTAGAAAACTACCTAGTCCAGTGAGGGCGAACCTCTTTTGGTTCGCGTGCCAAAAAGGTGTGTGTGAGTGTGCTAGCATGCGTGCACGTGCCCACAACCCTTCCCTCCCCCCACGCTTGTGCACCCACCTGGCCCTGCCCCTGCGCATGCGCACAATTCCCTCCGTCTCCGCGCATGCACACAGGCCTCACTGAAACCTGGGACGGTGAAAAAATGGGCAAACAGGCAAACCGGAAGTTCGGAAAACGCACTTCTGATTTGCTCATCGTGCTGTTTTTTGCACTTCGGAGGCTTCAGGGAAGCTTCCTGAAGCCCCAGAGTGTGAAAAACAGCACAATGGGCAAACTGGAAATCCATTTTTCCAAACTTCCGGTTTGCCCATTGGGCGGTTTTTTGCATTCCGGGGCTGCAGGGAAGCTTCCCTGAAGCCTCTGGAGGATGAAATGGTCTTCCCCAAGGCCAAAAATCAGCTGGCTAGCGCACGCATGCACATTGAAACTGACATAGGGCAAGGCCTTGCATGCCTCTGATATGGCTCCACATGCCAACTGTGGCACACGTGCCATAGGTTCGCCATCACGGCCATAGAGCATTTCAACTGACAGAATTATTGACAGACAGACCCAGACTGGATCCTACAACATTATCCTGGGACATATGAATTCTCTGTCATTCATGCCACAATTATGTTTTACAAGATAAAAATAAGATGTTGTGTTTATGATTCATGGCAGAGAAGTAAAACACTACATGTAAAACTCTTCGGTGCAATTAAAGAATATGCTTAGTTCTACCAATTCCTATGGGATTCACTCTGGAGATTAATTGTACTGCAGTACATTTTATAGTATACAGCATAAATTATGGTGTAAATTTTCAGTAGTGTAAGCACAATTGATTCAGTTTAATATATTGGAATCAAAAGCCTTAAACATACCGTATTTTTGGAGTATAAGATGCACCTTTTACCCCCCTAAAAGAGTGAAATGTTGGTGCATCTTATACACTAAATACAGCCATTTTTGGCCTCCTGAAGCCCTGCCCCCCCGCATCCCATTTTTGCAAAAAAAGGGCTTGTTTTTCGCAAAAAAGGGGTGTGCAGAATTGTCTTTTTTTGCAAAAACAGGGGCATTTTTGCCTTCCCCCAGCCCCAGAAGCACTCTACAGGCCTCCCAAACCCTCTGTGCCCCCCATTTTTCGAAAAAAATGATGAAAAACTGGCTCATTTTTGCAAGAAACGGGGTGCGCAGAGGGTTTGGGAGACCTGCAGAGTGCTCATGGGGGTCGGGGAGGACAAAAACTTTTTTTTGAAATCTTAGTGCATCTTATACATTGGTGCATCTTAAAGTCTGAAAAATACAGTACTTGCCCTCATGAACAACTCAGCTTAAATGGTTCAACTACAGCCAACAAGTATTAGAACATAAAATAACAGGGTTGGAAGGGACCTTGAAGGTCTTCTAGTTCAGCCCCTTCAAGCAGGAGACTTTGTATTATGTCAGACAAATGGTTATCCAATCTCTTCTTGAAAACTTCCATTGATAGAGCGCCCACAATTTCTGGAGATAAGCCATTCCACTGATTAATTGTTCTCACTGTCAGGAAATATCTCTTTATTCTAGTTTGGATCTCTCTTTAATGGTCTTCTACTCTAGTTACTTCATGCCCTCAAGTACTTTGGAGAATAGGTCAACTCCCTCTTTTCACAAATACTGGAAGATTGGTATAATAGATTCATTTCATAATACTGGGTGCTTTTCAAAAAATTATCAACTTAAATAATGAAAAAATGGATCTTACTTTTAAATAAAAATGTGAACTATTTTAGTTAAAAATCAACAAATTTTTGTTCCAAAAAAATTCTAAATTTAGAAATGGCCCAAATGTTTTATTTTGGGGGAATAGCAAACCCAATTTTTATATAGTTCACTGAAAAAGATCATATTGATTATTTGGTTATACTTTTCATTTTATTTTTATTTATTTATTTATTTATTGGGATTTATAGGCCACCCCATCCAAAATTTTATAAGTTTTTATTTTTTTTAAATAAAATTCTAGCCATTGACGACAAGGACTGATTGATTTATGACATTTACCTACTGATTTCAATAAAATATTTTGACAACTACTGATAAAATATACATATATACATTACATATACATACATACACATACACACACACACACACAAACTAGGAGTATGAAAAATAATTATATTCAACACCCTATAAAATATTTAATAAATCCAACTCTTAGTGAATATAACAGACTGCAAATTACCATTAAATATGTTGGCCATGTATCTGACTGGAGTTTAAATCACCAAAACAGCAAAGGTTTGGGACATATAACCTAAAGTGATGACAAGTAGTGACAAAGTTCAAATTTGCCTTGACAGAATTGTCAAGACTGAACTAGAAAAGTTCACAACTTGAATCTATCAGTTTTCTAACACATAGTTGAAATTCATTGAGTTTCTTAACACCATTGCCATACAGTGCTAAAGATAAAACTCTTGCATAGAAAAACAAAAGAAAACATTATATCATAATGAAAATTAGAAAACAAGCCTTTGCTTTTGGACATACTTAATTTGTGGCCACCTGAAAAGGTAATAAACCACAATCTAATAAGCTGATTTATCTTGGAAAGTCACTTTGAGTATACAAAGCTTTCATATTCAAATCATTTTAACGTAAAATGCCTGTTTCAGTGTGAAATCATTAGCAGTGAAAAAGCTGTTTAAATTGCAAAAACGTTGTTCTAATAATTTTGAGATTTAGTTTATTTGAGATTTAGGGCATTCACCAAATAATAGGAAATGCAGTCAACATGTATGTCACACACAGGTTTGAAAATTTTGAATTGCAATAGTTAAAATATGAAATATTTTGTACAATATAGAGGTCACTATTGGTCATGGTGAATACATTTTGTAAAGCCATACATTGAAAAGACAAAAGATTTATATGATCTGAAGAGAAACTAGTGTATATGGTCAGTGAACAGATACAGCAAATGATGTTGTTTGTTATTAAGAATGATCAAGCAATGTTTATTAAAAAAACTAGACATGCAGCAGGTAATATCAGATTAGTTGTAGATCTAATAGACTGAAATAAAGATCAATTTGTAATCATTAGATACTGAAAAAGCCTTTCACAAAATAGATTAACAGTTCATGCTTACTATAGTAAATAGATTTGGATTTTCTTTGGAATTCATAAAATGGATTAAGATATTATGTGAGTCACACACTTCTAAAGTAGCTGTTAATGGCAAGCTGTTTCTATTTTTCCATTATTCAGAGGAATTGAATAATAAAGTTGCCCACCTTCACCCTTATTTTTAAATATCTGGTGGTACCCTTGGCTTGTGCTATTAGACAACACAGAGAGATCTGTAATAGTACATAACTCAGATGACCACAATTGATTTTATTTGACAACATTCTTTTATTTATTTTCAATACTACTATTCCAGTGTTGATGGAAAGACTATTAAGTCATCCAACTAGAATTGATGCCAACAGGTAAAAATTGGAATATGCATCCATTTAAGGTATATCAAATCCATATTTGTACTGAATCCATTAAATATTTAGGTATGTATATACCAAAGGATATAACTCAGTTAATAAATGTAATATAAATGAAATATAAAGAGGGATTTTTTTAGATATTGATAGATAGAAGTCTCATTAAACCTTGCCCTTTGGGAAAAGTGAACACTCTCAAAATGGATGTTATTTTTTAGAAAATTTCTATGGGGTTCTTTAATTCCATCAGCTGTGCTGGCACAGTGGCATAGTTGGCACTTTTTAAGTTATTTCTCTTTGACAATTTATTACTGACACTAATATTTTTGTGCTTTGCTCTTTATTGTGTGTTATTAATAAAAAACAATTTAAAAATTTAAAAAGCCAGACATTTGAAAAAAGTTTAAAACATCCCTGCAACCACAAAAAACATCTGATAGACTATGGTCCAATGTACATACTTTGTTTTGTTTTTTTAAATAAAGAATCAACCAACTTTTACAATTCTCTTCTATCTTCCACAAGAACTTTAAGAGTTATATAATTAATTCCCTTTAATTTTATATGCAATTTTTCATCATTTATTCTAGATAGATAGATAGATAGATAGATAGATAGATAGATAGATAGATAGATATTGCGTGGATTTGATTTAAATCAAGTCGATTTAAATGACTAGTAAAAAGGCTCGATTTAAATCAACTCTATTTAAATCATAATTTTTAAAGAGCAACTGTCAACTCTGTCCTGCAGCAACTCCTCCTCTGACCTGCTGTTGACTCACCAACAGTCCCAATATTGCAGAATATACAGCCTCATGCTACATAACTAAATAGAAAACTATCTTTAGATAGATAGATTTTTACTCCAAAAGCATTTTACCCAAAATTGAAATGAAAAGTGCATTTCAGAAATTCTGTTCTGAATTAAAATTAATTAAATTATAAATCAAACTAATCAAGACATAGGACCATGTACCAAATATTAATGAAATAGTAAAGAAGCAAATATGAAAAATCATGGACTCAACTCCAGACTGCTTATCTGCTGGCTGGAATTCTGCTAATATGATTTCTGGAAAAGTTTCTGATGAAGTTTTTATCTAATTCTTAAGTCAAAACATACTTTTTCTAATAGTGCTGGAAATTATCCAGCAACATGAACTCACTGTCATAAAGTCAATAGATATAATTCCCTCTAACAGCTTTGCTTGCCACATGACTCTGTATCCATGCCCAGACCATAGCCCTGGATCTAATCCAATAAAAATCAGTACTGTGAAAGTCTCATCTGAAGTTATGAAGTTTTATGAATCAAATATGAGGGTAGGTGGGTTACTCACTCCCCCTTATACAAAGACACAGACATACACAGACACACCTCTTACCCACGTACAATCATGCCCTCCTGGTATGCACTTGCTTAAAAATCATTAATTAGACCTAAAAAGCTTCTGCCTACTGGCATACTGGCATGTCACTGGGCATTATAGGAGAATTTTGAATCTTTTACTGGACTGACACAAACAGAAAAGAAAGATAAAGGGGGGAAATATAGAATTTCAAGATCACAATTTTATTAATGTTGGTAGGATGCTAAACATTGTGCGACTGAGGATGGAGAATAATTCCTAATGTTCAGTGCTCAGATACCCATTTAACCAGATTTGGTTTTAGACAGTGAATCATTTTCCCCAAATAAATTGTTGTAACCATTTCCTCAAAAAAGGGAGAGGCTGCAGTATAGCAAATTCTTTGCCAAAAATGACTGGTGGACACATATGAATTTTCTTCCAGATAACACTTCTGCATGATATTTGTGTGAATGTGTGCATAGGAGAGTTAAAATAGTTACAACTCATATGCACCATCCTAGCTCATTTGACTAGGAAGAGATGCACTAGGAGATTTTTTTTGAATTATTTTTCTTCTAACCCCCAGCCAGATCATTCATTCATTCATTCATTCATTCATTCATTCGTTCGTTCGTTCGTTCATTCATTCATTCGTTCTCAGCACCCACTCTCGATGGCTCACAATATCTAAATATACGATTTTATACACAAAACAGAATGCAATAGCCTGGACTTAAACACCGCTAACAATTAAAAAAAAACACCACAATAGGAATCCACCGTAACATGAACAGATCTATATTCTAAGGGCTTTACCTAAAACCAGCAGAGAGGGTGAAATTTCTATTTTCAAACTGATTCATTCCTTTGTCAGCTTCCTCTCTTGTATTAATTTTGTTCTGGTTCTGTTTTGCCTGCAGCTATTTATTACTGTCTGATGAACAGACCAATAGACAGAATCTCAAGAATTTTTCATACTTTCTTTCCAAATTCCCTCTAGTTGGGGGAAAAAAATACATGCAGTGCTAAGTTGTTGCTTTGGAGATCTGTTCAACCCGCCACCCTACCCCAACTCATAATTATTTAAACTTTGTCCAGGAATTCCCCAGTACCTAGAGTCTCGTAAGCAAATACTTCTCTGATTCAAAAATTTCTTTAGAATATATTACCCTTGATTTTTAGCATAAATTTAACCAATTTCCAGCTAAATATTAATGATAAAAGTTCTCCCTCTGAGGTTTGAATTAAAAAACATATTCTATATATTCTAATCAAACTGGCACAGAATATTATCTTCCAGTGTTCTATAAAAGGCAATCATAACATTCATGGTGTATCCCAGAAAACACCAGCAAATGGTAAATTATTGCCTGTGCCAAAATAGAAATGTCATTAAATACCATAAATGTGCTTTACTGGTCTTCTGCACTTTATTGTCACCCAAATTCACAAAATTTCAGCATAATTGATTTCAAAGAAATCATATGGTCTGAAAAACGCTCAATAAAGCTTTATTTTCTCATAACACCTTTAGACTCTCTTTCCTCTTCCTAAATATGCCTCCTTTAAAACAAGCACATACTATTATTTGTGACCCCTTACCAGGAGTCCCCAAACTTGGCAACTTTAAGACTTGTGGACTTCAACCCGGGAGTGAAATGCTCCCGGTTCGCTTTTGCCTTTCCGTCGACCGACAGCCAGTTGTGAAGGGAGCATGAGGCTCCGCCTACTCACCCAAACGCTGCCATTTGGGTTCTTTTACCCTCTGTGCATGCGCAGAACCCAAATGACGACGTCTGTGTGGGTGGGCGGAGCCTCGCGCTCCCTTTGTGACTGGCTGTTGGTTGACGGAAAGGCAAAAGCAAACCGGGAGCATTTCACCCCTGCTTCAACCCCCAGAATTCTCCAGAATTCTGGGAGTTCAAGTCTTAAAGTTGCCAAGTTTGAAGACCTCTGCCTTAACCAGTAGAAAATATACACTACAAGACAGATATATGTGATTAGGTTCATACACTTTTCCAAAATACTTTAAATTAATTATGTCATGTTAATATAGTTTTGAGGTTGTGCAAATCCGGCAAGTGTTTTGCCCTTAAGAGTTTTAATTGGATTTACAAAATTTCCCATTTAATGGGAATGATGTAAAGGCTTCATTGTTAAATTTCAGCCCATTTCTATTGATATAAATCACAGAACTTTCTCTTACATTTATAAAGCATGATTTCTTAAAGTTGCTAGAAGCCAGGGGAAGATAGTATTCTTGATAATAACAGAGTACACCTAGATTTAGGGAATATTTATTGAATCTAAAGTAAGTTCAAATCACAATGTAATAATGCACATGATTTTAAAAAACCGCGGTCTATTTCAGTGTTTAGGATCAGGGCAGATTATATTAAAGGGAAACAATAAAACATTTGTAGCATAACTAAGCATTAATGTGAACTGTATCTGCGGGGTTGTTTTCAATAAACGTTATCCAATAAAGCATTAATACTGAACATTATTATTACACTTTGCTTGTTTTTGGAACACAAAACATGCAGTGTTACCCTGGAATGCAAAAGTGGCATAACAGGATTATGCCCAACAACGTAAGAAGATTACTTCTTAGAGAAACTTTAATGAATCATCCAATTCTTTACGTTCTTCTCATTTAATATTCTCTTTGACCTTGGAAGGAGAAAAAAGGGGCGTTGGTTCTTACCTGATACACCCTTTTTCTGAGAATTGAAGGAAGAGACCAGGAGGGGGGTTACTCTAGCCCCATAACTCTATGGACAGGGTTGAATTTTCTGAGGCTCTGATGACCTTTCCTCAGTCGACAACAAGTCCGAAGTGAATGGTGCAAACTCCCGATAGAATCCACAAACTGTGTCCAGACAACACCTGAGAAGCTTGCACTAAAACCAAATCCCCCGGCGGCCGGCCAAACCAGACCCAAGGGTAGGACTTAACTCTTCCTTTGATTCTCAGAAAAAGGGCATATCAGGTAAGAACCAATGCCCCTTTTCCTTCTAAATGAGGGGAAACCCCTATGGTCAAAAGGAAAAGAAAGAATCCCTGTGTCTGGAATTATCAACACCACCATTTCTCTATCATACAGACTTTAAATAAAAATTCTAACTTTATATTTAATATTTATTTTGAAACAAATTAAGCTATTACATTTGAATCCAGACTAAATCTGGTGCTGTAGATTATGGATATCAATTTACCACCAATATTATACTTTATTGATAAAGCCATATCAGAATATAAAGTATTTGTAACAAAATAAACTAAAAGGAATAACTGAAGGAAATACAAACCATATTTCTATATTATCCCTACAATTACCTAAGTCAGATCCAGATATACAATTCAATCACACTGTTCACATATGGATCACGTTATATGTAATATCTGGGTTCTGACCACACATAAAATATGATGTTTTAATGTATGGATCCCAAGAGATTATTCCTGGAATATATGAGACATGACATTAATCTCTCTCTTTCTTGTAATTTACAGGCATTCAAACAATATATCAGCTAGGTTCTGTATCTCTGAAGCTCCACAAATACAAATATCTTCTTTATAAAACTTTCCATATTTAACTATGGTGTTCAGCTGCTCAAATAAAACGTTTAAGCCATATTTTAAAATTTTCAGCTAGGTAAAAAGGTAAAGGTTTCCCTTGTAAATATGTGCTAATTGTTCCCGACTCTAGGGGGCGGTGCTCATCTCTGTTTCTAAGCTGAAGAGCCAGCGCTGTCTGATGACAATTCCGTGGTCATGTGGCCGGCATGATTAAATGCCGAGGCACACCTTCCCACCAAGGTGGTTCTATTTTTCTACTTGCATTTTATATGCTTTCGAACTGCTAGGTTGGCGGAAGCTGTGGCAAGTAATGGGAGCTCATTCCATTATGCGGCGCTAGGGATTTGAACCACCAAACTGCTGACCTTTCTGATTGACAAGCTCAGCGTCTTACTATCCTATTTTACCTATCCTATTTTAAATCTCATCTGCCACGACCTAGTTTTTTGCTAATCAATGCAGTAAAAAAAAAAGGAATCTTCTCTCACATTAAAAAGGTACACTTTTTGTTTTTTCCCTTATTCCATTTCTACCGCAATTGGAAACGGTGTAAAAAAAGTGGGACTTTTACAAAAAGGGGCGGGACGCGGGACAAATCACTAAAAAGCGTGACTGTCCCTCCAAAAGCGGGACGTCTGGTCAGCTTACTTTTGTTTTTTCCCTTATTCCATTTCTACCGCAATTGGAAACGGTGTAAAAAAAGTGGGACTTTTACAAAAAGGGGC
>JANHGD010008139.1:237099-248924 GCA_027560375.1 Imantodes cenchoa | reverse complement strand
TCAAGGGGAAAAAAGTCCTGTTGTCTTTTGAAAAAAGCATCTTTGGGACAACCATGACCTGGATGACTGAGAATCTCCATAGAAACCCAACCTTTTATCTTTCCTGCCAGCATTAATCCAGCAAGGTTTTGAATAAAAGACATTCTAACTTTGGATCTTACAACCTCACTACTAGAATTGCTCTGCCAGTGAACCTGATCCAGTCAATAAGTGTACATACTGAAACATTAAGTACTGAATTATATACACACATTCAGTAAGATGTTCCTGGTTTATGGAGGGAGTAACACTAAATGATGCTTATCTGGCAATATACTAAGGCCCTGGAGGAGAAAGCCACTTATTATATTATTGTTCAATGTGAATAAAAGCTAGCAACAGACATAGGTGAGTATATTTTCCTCTCAACTCTTCGTGGCGTCTATCAAAAAGGGGAAATAATCTCATTATCAAAGTTTAGGGAAAGTTAATGGAGTGCTGTCCTAAATCAACAGATGACAGATTCAGTAGATTTATTTGACATATTGGTATTTCTATTTTCCCCCCACCTTTATCCAAATATAGAATACTGAATAGCTGAATAGAAATTATCAACATTGTGTAGTATTTGATGATCTCATAAGACTGTTGGTCATTAAAATCTTGTAAGTGTGAACTTTCTAAATACTGGTTTATAAGGTACCCTCATTATTTGATGCAATATGGTGATATCTATTCAATAAGTCCTCAATTTATGACCAGTAATTTAATAACTATTCCAAGTTACAACAGTCACAAAAAGAGTGCTGTATGGCCCATACACTTCTGGCCATCACACTTCTGCCATAACCCCCCCCCCCCGGATCACATGACTGTATTTCAGGAAGCTCACATATATAACTGGTTGCAGCATCCCGCAGCAAAATGATCTGTTTGCAATGGTTTTTTCCCTATTACTTTCTGTCATAGTTTGCTTGTTTCTGGCAAAAAATTCCATTTGAGAGACTGGGTTTGCATTTATGACCACATAATTCACTTAACAATCTCCATAAAGGATAATAAAATTGGGTTTGGTAATATGGGTGCTTCAACTTAGGATCAGCAAGACTGAGAACCAAAATTCCAGTCTGATTACAGTCATAAGTTGAGGATTATCTGTACAGGAAAGCATTGGTAATTGTTAAACTAAGTCAATATTAAATAGAGATGGGAAGAACATGCAGAAAACAAATAAAAGCAAACTGTGCTTTTTCCCATTTTCCTATCCTGCTGCAAAAAAATATGTATTTTTTCTTCCAGGAACACTGGCATTTTCATAAGACAAGGAGAGATAGAGTATTTATTGTACATGGTGTTGCTTCTTTGTTTACCTTTGATTCAGAAGTTCACAAATTTGTTCCCACTGTTTATTAGCTCTTAAACTTAAAGCATCAGGAGTGTGATGGCACCTTATTAGTGTGACTAATAAGTATTTATATAATTTTTGTAAGAAGTTACAAAGCTCAAGTTAAGATAAAAATTTTCCAGATCAACAGAAATAAACACAGTGGTTTAATCTTCTAAACGCTATAGACAAAAATAGAATACCATTCTATTTAAAAGTAAAACTAAAGCTACTTTATGATTAAAGTATTGAAATGCTAACACATTAAAGACAAAACTGTTAAAAGAGTGTGCATCGTTTTGTGACCAGGAACAGATGAGACACAGCAGAAAACATAAAACAGCATAGAATGTGTTAAAATACATATTTATGACGTCCTAAATAGAAGGCCATTTTTGTGCATAAAGCAATGACAGCTGAAAAAAATGTTGCATCTATTCTTATTTTATTTATTTATTTATTTATTTATTTTGCAAGGTCCCAGTCCGAAAATAAAAAGCAAATGAAATTATTCTCAAACAGACTGAACTTTTGTTAAAAAGTGAGGTTATAAGATTAAGGCTCAGTTTGCTATAGAAAGGACACTGAAGGAATATATACTGTTAGTATCTTAGGTTTCTCCAGGCCACTTTTTGCTTTGCAAAAGAAATATTTTTATACCTTTCCTCCAATATCACAGAGAGCAAGATATTAAAGTGGGTTAAGGAAAAAGCTCTACAATACACTGGGCAGATAATATCGGAAAAGTATTTTTTCCTGCTTACATATCCTGCCATTATTGAGTACCTTATACGTATTCAGATGTTATATGCAACATCTGGAGAGCTATGTCATACACTTGAAGCTGAATTGCAGAGAGAGCTCTTAATAGCCTTAAAGCCAATATCACAGAGAGCAAGATATTAAAGGAATGTGATGGACATCAGCAGAAATATCCGTTTATTTATTTCTAAGCAAATGGTTCTAAAAAGAAATATTGCATATGTATGTTTCTGGATCAGGATTTTTCCCCATTGCTTCAAATTTCCCAGGGTTTTTATATTGCTATTGGTGACCAATTTTTGTGAACGACAATGTTTAATATCCCTTATGCAATGTACTTGTTGAAGTTACTCTTAGTAATAGTCACTTTTAGTAGCAGTTACAGTAATATTTAAATCCATATAGTAATGTAGCAATCACCATCTTCCCTTCAATAGGTTACAGGAACCCTGTTTAGGAAGTCTCCACATATTATACTGAGTATCTCTAAACAAGAAAATATACTGAAACTTTGAAAATATGTGTTTATTAATATAGAATAAATCATTGATCCCCATTTTGGAATAGTTGTCCCTTTTTCATTTAACTTTGAGAAAGATTATCAACTTCAACAATTTCATTGAAAATATATCTTATTATTTACCCTAAATATTTGCAATTCAACAAGATCATAAGGAGCAACTCATCAGGAGTATATGTTCTACACTGCACACAAATAACAACACAGACATACACACACACACAAAATTTTGAGCCAAAATAACATACATTTTAAAAGGAAAAAAAGTACTGTCTAGAAAATTATATGAAAACTTGCAAGAATATTCTTATTTTTGTATTATTATTCTACTTTTCAAGAAGATAAAGGGCCTTATGGGAACAAAAGATGCAGTAAAAGCCCCAACTCAAATAACTAGAAATATTTCAAAAGAGAAAAAAAAGGTTGCTATAAGCAGATAAGCAGATGCTATCAGCAGATACCGTTCATATATTTTGAACACATTTTTACAAACATTATAATGAGAAGCTGGACCTAGAAAGCAGCACAGATTTTCAGGGAGATTACCTCTTTCATCAGTATTACCCCTTGCATTCCAAAAATAAATCCTTTGAAATTGAATGTTGAAAAACAATGAACAAATAGATTTTAGATAGAAAAGAAAGAATGGTGAAGAAAAATATAGATCCACAATAAATAAAACTCACCACCAAATACATCTCCATTCTGGTAGTTTTTCCCCTTCTGAGCTTCCTCTTCATTTTGTACAGCAGAAACATGCTTGGCTGATGCACAGCCCATAGTTTCATTTAGTCAACTCCAGCTTGACTAAGCCGCAAACCATTTCTACAGGTAAGCACACATGGTCTTTGCGTTTTTTGGAAAAATAATCCACCTTCCAGCTTTGTAGTCAAGACACTTTTAAAAATCTGTGATATAAAAAAGAGGAATAAGAAAAAAATCAATAGGTGTATGAAGTGTATGAGCTAAATGGCTATTACTAATGTGTTCCACCTTAGTAACATGATAAAGGACCTTAGTGGTCCTTTACCATATTACATAAATTCTTATGTATAGAAGAAGTAATTTATATTATTTAATCTCTATAAAATTGTAAAAAAAACCTTTGCTTTAATGGCTAAAGCTTTTTTTTTTAATCAGCAAATTTTGTCACAACACAAAATAAAGGAATCATTTCACTTCAACAATCATTGAAGTGAAATCATTCAACAATCCCTTCATCATGTACAAGCCATGTGTGTATTTCAAGAAGATAAATCTGTAGAATTTTCATACAAATGATTTAGTGACAAAGTAGTTCCTTTTCCAACACACGGCTATCATGTATGTCAACTTTAGGAAACGGGTCAATTATTGATAAAGATTGTTGAGTAAATAGTTGTTCAGAAAGTTCATGAATAATTGAATAAGATCAATTCCCCATATGCCCCAATAAATCAGACCTTAGCATCAAATTTCTACTCTATCACCATCTTTCTGAATCAATCAATCAATCAACATAATGGACTGAACTTCAGAAAATCATAACCAGTATATGGATATTATTTTAAGTTGCATGGGCTTTCTAAAGAATCCTTTGGATGTAAATTTATGAGATATGCTCCTTCCAGAGAATATCTATGCATAATGTAAAATATCACAGAGACATGTGGATACTAATATTAATCCATAGACTAGATTTTCCAGGTCTCCTGTTCTTCACTTGAAGGTTTTTTGTAACTCTTGAATTTATATAAAAATTCTTCAACGTTTACTTGGTCTGCTATTCCTGTTTTTGTTTCTATAAAAGTCTGAAGAGAAAAGCTAGGTCTATTTATATAAAATTCCTTGCCATTATAAGCTATATTGGTTATGTTGGAATACAATAAGCAATGTTATATATCATAAAAAAGCAAGCTTCTCTTCTCTAGAACAGCCGCACACAAAAATCAAGTTTTCAGTTTTACTTAAACACCCTTGAAACATGGTAATCTTGTAAAAACATCAAGCCTCATAAAGCAGTGTCTAACACTGGTACATTACAGAAACATTTAAAATTAACCAAGCTGTCTGGATTGGATGAAAAACGGTAACTTCTAATCTTCTTCTTACAGTTATGCTTGGATAAAATGGGTGACACCAATCCCATAGATTGCTGTGACTAAATATTACACTAAGTTATAATATATAACATACAGTGAAACCATGAGGCACTAATTATATTTATTGCTTATTATGCTTATTTGCATAACAGTAACATGGGACTAAGTTCAAATATAAAGAAGACCAAACTAACCATAGGCACAGCAATCAGCCTTTGAACTGACAATGAAAATACTGAAATGGTGGATAGCTTTTGCCATTTAAGATCAATTATAGACACAGGAAATATGCTGTCAACTTAGCACTTGGCAGAACTGATAGACCTTGGAAAAGATATTCTAATGCCGGGATATGTGTATACCACCAAGGACAGAGTTGTGCATTCCCTGCAACATTTGGTGAATGTGAAAATTGGATGGAGCTAATCTAATTTGGGGGGGGGGGAATATTCCATAAGGCAGGCACTTCAGCAGCAAAAATACGTCTCTTGAGACTCAACAGATGTAGGTCCCTAGTTGATGGCACCTTTCAGCATGTATTCGCTATCAGATTTAACAGAGCAGGCCAATTTAACTAGGGAGAGGTGTTCCCTCAGATAGCCTAGTTCCCATGACATTTTGGTTGCCATTTAACTGTCATTTCAGTTAGTTTTTTGCATATTTTTTTGCCTTCATGTAGCAAAGAAGGGCCGCCAGTACTTCTTTCAATCTGTCACTCCTATATTCACGGAAGTAAAGAGATATGGATGCTACTGAATCACTGCAAATTCATGCATATTTTCATTTGTAGTTTATTGCAAAAAAATCTTCAGATCTATAATCATGTATTCCAGTACTCCCATTAATCTTGGAGTGTTCAACCTTCTGACCCAATATACAGAGTTTAACTGTATAACTGTAGTTAAGGAAGTGAAGAGCAACCTCTCAAAATGTTTTTGCTTTCCCCATATTCATCCTCTGCTGGTTATTTGACCTCATGTGTCCTGCCTTGTCAAAAAAGTCTTCTTTTATAGCAGCATTTGTCTCTGCAAGCATGATCTTAAGCAAAATTCTGCTTATGTGAAGAAACATTGGGTAATTTATAACTTCTTTTGATTCCTTCTTCCTTAGTATAAGTATATACACCAATCTATTTCATTCCCTCTTGTTGACATGCTGCTGTTTATTTATTTATTTAGAAAATTTATATAGCCACCTACTCACTCACAGTAACTCTAGGGGGCTTACAAGCAATGAAAACGCAGTATAGAAAAAAATGAAAATAAAAAACAATAACCACCCTCACCCACCAATAAAATGTTAGCATTTTAAGTGCCTATTCTCCCATTTTAAATAGCTCAGGGAGTTCTGTGCCTGGTACTGTCCTGACTGCTGGTCTACTGCCTCAATTCCTCCTTTTCTGCAAGGACTAATTCTGACATGTATTTTTACTCTGTAAATGCTTCACTCTATAATCCCATTTGTAAAAGTTATCAGCACGGTCTTTTAATCTCCCTTTAACCATATCAAATCTCTACCATATTATTTTCAGGTATTCCTCTTAGGCCTAAATTTTCTTGCAATACTTTTCATTTTGAATGCATACATATTTTTAGTAGATGTTCATTTTCTTGTTCATTTCCTTTATCTCTTGACATTTTTGACTGCTACAACTTTTCTTGTCCTTTCACTCTTCTACTGAAAGTCTGTTCAGGCGTTGTATGGCTTTGTTACCATAGGTTTTTATTCTCTCTCTTTCTTCCTGGCTCTTCTGATAGCTTATTCTGAAAGCACTTGGATCCTTTCTTCTTTGATACTCTGAGAATACTTTTTCCACTTCAACTTTCATGTTCTCTCTTAGCTCTTCTCATAGTTTCTAGTTTGCTATTGAATGAGTTATTATACTGAATCTGTTCCTTACATTGATCTTATATTCTGACTGACCTTCAAGTGAAAGCTTGCTGCACACCTAGTCACTTAATGCTCTAAATTTAATCTGTATATTTGACACCAATAATTTATAGTTTGCTCCACAATCTGTACCTAGTCTGTCCTGTCTGACTAAATTACATTTCTCCAGCTTCTGTTTCTCATTATTTAGTCTATTTAATTTCAGTATTGTCCATATGGTGATGTCTATATCTACAGTCTATTTATATTGCTTGAACAAATGTGGCAGTACACAAGAAATCTCTCTGCAAAAGTCTATTAGCCTATCTGTTGCATTATTACATTTACCCAATCTGAATCTTTCTAATTCTATGTACCGTACCTCTGGATCTACAATTTTTGCATTCCATCCACTCATTAAGAGCACTACATCTTTTCTTGATGTTTCATCTAGTGATTTGCCACAAAATTATTTAATGTGCAGGGTTACAATATGGAGAGTCCCACATTCAGATCAGAAACACCATACATTTTTTTTAGTGGTTTAATCTATCATCTCTTCAAGCTGCCAGTTCAGGTCAGTTTGGAGAGAGTTAAACAAAACATTTTGGTTGCATCCATTTAAAAACCAAGTTCCCAAGAAAGAAAGATTTAAGCACTGAAATCCATATAACAGTGTTTATTTTTTTTATTAAAGGTAGATAAACAGCTGAATTAGCTCAGCATTACACAATTAATATAATGTGTGACTTGATGCTGGTTTACACAAAGTGGCACTCAGTGTATATATCCAGCAAGCCATTATCAAATATATTGCAAGGTCTCTATGGCACGTGTGCAAGATTTTTCTGGAAAACATCCATATGGAAATTATATCCTCTAATTAATAAGTACTGCAGAACATCTGGTGGCAGGGGACGCACAATAGTGCTTGGAAGACCTCAGAGAAAGAAATCCTTGAGGGTGGGTATTGTGTAGTAATATGCAAGTAATATGCACTATGCAAGGCAGGCATTCTGGAGAGTAGTGGCACATTTTTTTAATAGTGCAGAAACAGAGCAATGTATTTGCTAACTAGGTCATTGTTGCAGTAATCAACTCTCCTTTCCAAATCATTGCTTACCTCTCAGCTGTCATCTGAGATCCAATTTACCCATTTTAGCATATAAATAGAATGAAGTATTTTTAATTCATTTTTACTGCTTTTAAAATAATGAGAAAGGAAAAAACACAAATACAGGCATTGTCAAATATAAAACACATACATCGAAAGTAGAAGGAAGTTTTCAACCTGCTATTTATAATGCAAATAAATATTTCAGTAATTATGGATTTTAAGGAGTTACCAACCATCATAAAATAAAACAAGATGTGCTACAATACTGACTTACATGGTAGAATATATTAATTAGTATTTTATTGATTTTCCTATTTATTACAATTTTTATTAATTTGCTGAATGAAAAAAGAAGTAACAGAAATTAGAATGCATAGAAAATATAATTCTATTTTTCATTAAATTTATCTTTTCCCTGAATCCTACACCAAAACAGAGCATGCTTTAAGTCCTGGATAATCGCTGGGAGGAGATCATCACAATTAATTTCATTGGTTAAGAAGAATATAAGAATATTAGGACAAGGTCTATGTCGAACAAGGATTTTGTTCCTTACAATGGCCTCTTGCAGGCAGGCAGATTGAGACATGTTCTCCTCCCAAGTTATTGTACTGTAGTAGCCCTTCATAGACCTAACCCCAGTGACTACATTTAGTCCTCCCTTAAAAACATTCAAGTTAATAGCCACCAGCATGTCTTGTAATGAATTCTATAGTAAATGTTTTGCTATGCAAGACAGTACTTTCTTTTCTTTGTTCTAGATCTTCTTCTGAGCAACTATTTTAATAATCCTAGTATGGTGCTTTGAGAAATCAGGGGAGGGGGGATTCTGTCTTGTCCATATTTCACCATGCAAAGCATGATTTTAAACACTTTTAACCATGTAGTTATTACACTGCCTTTTTCTTTTTGGCAAACTCTTAACGCTAACAGAAATACAATTCCAATCTTAGAATGTCTATGGAGGACTTCCTTTCTATTTGGACCATGTAGTATCTTTTGGGAAGGGTTAATATTCATTTTTGATTAATTTAATTAATTTGATTTCCCCTTCCCCTGCTCCACTAGTTAGGTAAATAGATAACAGCAATCACTAAGAAATACAATGCAGATCTTGGACCTGTGCTCATTCTACCATCTAAGATGGGAGCACTAGCACCCTACTTTTATCAAAGTGCTTTGTTGGAGATATGCCAGGAAGTTACATGGATACAACCTTCTACTTTTAGCCCATACTATAGCCTGGTATTTCACAACCTTGGCAACTTAAAAATGTGTGGACTTCATCTCATAGAATTCCCCAGCCAGCATGGGGATCCAGCATAACTAATAACTAGTGCAACACTTTTAGAAAATAAAAAAGGTAATCCAGGAAATTGTATGTCAGTACACTTAACATGTATCCAGGAACAAGTGGTAGAAACTATAATCAAAGAATTAACTAAGCACAGAGAATTCTGCAAAGTCCTGCTTCACTAAACTTCTGAAGTTTTCGAGGGAGTGAATGAATGTCATACCGTACAGTGGGGGTTTCAAAATTCCCGTTGACAAAGTTCCTCATCAAAGTAAATCAGGAGTCATAGAATAAGAATGGTTATCCTTTTAAGGATTGCTAATAGATTAAAAACATAAAGCAAACAGGCATTTTTCTCAAAGGAAGACAATAAAAAGCACTCTCTCTCAAGGATCTGGGTTGTGATTACTGTTTTGTAACTTGTTCATAAAGTATCTTGATTAAGTAGTAAATATGAGCTAGCTAAGTTTGCAGAAGTACCTGTAACAATCCAGGAAAAACATCCTGGAGACATGAGACAGCTGTGTTAAACGCAAAATCCATGTTTTAGAAAAAAATTTAAGTATTGCTCATGAGAAGGCAGAGAAGACTGCAAAGGGAGCTCCCAGTCATGTTTCAGATACAACAGAAAGATACAATCGATACTATTCTGCAAGGGTTTACATTTTCCTTCTGAGCAAAGTCTTCAAGGGATTTCCACTTAGCTCCATAAGATACCCTAGTGCAGTGTTTCTTAACCTCCACATTTAAGACATGTGGACCTAAACTTGCAGAATTCTCCAGCCAGCATGATTTCCATTTGGTGGTGTAAGACATCCTAGTGGATGGCTTCTGGGTAGCTAAGTCAACTGCCTTTACTTTGAGGTATTCCAGGCAATACAAAAATCTAGATCTGAATCTACCTCTCCATGACCGATGAAGGGCAAGTGTTTGGAAGTTAAAAATATTCTCTGAGAGGAGCAGTGGTACCAAACTAGCGGCCCACAGGCCAGATGCATCACAGAAGGCCACGCCTGTGAATGGAAAAACTGTGAAATGTCACATAATGGCAACGTGATATGGTAAGTTTGACACCCACGTATTTGAGGAACAATTCAAAGCTACTATGGCTCCAATTGTGTTATGAGGATGTAGTTGAGACAAATTCTTCTAATCTTCAGAAGAACTCGAGAGAAACTGACAGAAAAGAAAATGTTTTAAAGAGGCAGTGTCAGCAACAAAGGGAGTCTTTGGCTGCAGGATGCAGTTCATACACTTTAAAAGTTCTCAGAGGCAGAGGTTGGGAATGGAAGTAGAAAAAGGCAACTGGTTGCTACAAAGAAAAAAGTAGGTTCCCGTAGTCCCCACTGGCACATTGTGTGCACAGCTTTTGAGTCTCATGCAAGGTGACATTGATACTTGTATTCTAGATATGGCCTCCAATGTCAGTTTAGGAGAGCAGAGCCAAGAAAGGCAATGAAGGGTGATACAGGACACCACACTTGAGTAGGTATGAGAAGTCTGAGTAGTCTCTGTGAGAAGCTATGCATAAATCTTCCTTAGTGAATATTACTGCTCCTGCTTGAAAGACATGATTATCTGTCTGTATCCTTGAGTAAATTAGATAAAAATGGGGTCATATTCTCTCCCACTCTCTCATAAAAATGATGGCATTTTGCCACAGATGACCGACAATCCTAGGTCATTTAGCTTGCAAAGATTACAAACTGTCCTAACTACCAATTATTCATTTAAAGAATGAAAAAGAGTAGAGTTAGGAATTAAAGAAATAAAACAAACAATATTTTTAAAAAATTGTAAGATGATCAAGTGCTAACAAACAAATGTGTCACAATTGAAAAGAAGGAACTCACAATTGAAAAGGAAGAGGGGAGCTATGCTATGATCTTTCCTTATGTGTTCTGATTTGCTGCATCATTATACTCTTATCTTTTAAAAATCTGCAAAGGGCAACTCTATATTAAGCTAAACAGTTGCTACAGTAAGTAAAAGCACAACTGTTTTTCAGACCTGCAAAGGTCACAAATGTTAGGGTTGGTCAGTCATGCAGTTACTTTTTCATCACCATTGTAACTGTGAACAGTTGTTGTACAAGGCAGTTGCTAAATGAGAACTACCTGTAGAAAAGCAAAGTGTTACCAATGATGAAACACCTACAGTAAAGGTAGCAGAGAGCAGACAATATCACCATATATCCAAGCTAGCAGTAAAAAGGAAACTCTAGAAGAGATTGTAAAGTTCATTTGCTATATCAAATCCAGATAATCCAATGGAACTTTAAGAAGTAGCAAACTGTAATTTACACAGTACACCTTCTCAGGACTATTTGTAGTTTTTACACTTCAAATAAAATACATGGATCCAGGAGTAAGATTTTATTGAAACACTGCTTCATACTCAAATATCTCCAAAGTAGTTTTATTTCAAAATGTCTATTTAAACCAACCCCCTTAAACAGATATAAATTGGCAGATATAAATGTCCATTAGTAAAATGGCTGACTTGATTTAAAGCAACCAATCCTCCCAAATCTTAATTAAGCTGATCCTGATTAATTTAATGAGATCAGTCAAAGATCAGCAAGATGCTGCCCCGTAGGCTGGGTGGGTACTGCTATCTGTTTGTGAATTCTATGAATAAGTCAATGTTTTCAGTTATTTGTCTTATTCTGAATTAAAATGTCACTGAACAGCACCATGGCATCGGACCCGGGTATATTCAGGACCGCCTTCCTCCTAGAAATACCTCCCTCAGACCAGTGCGCTCCCACAGAGAGGGGCTGCTCCGGGTGCCGTCGACCAGACAATGTCGGCTGGCGA
>JANHGD010008139.1:153510-165253 GCA_027560375.1 Imantodes cenchoa | reverse complement strand
ATTTCATATTAATAAAATGGAAGTTCTCTGATCATTATTTTACAAATGTATTTATCTTTTAAAAAATCATATTAATAGTCTGTGGGACTTAAAATTATTAATGTGGTGGTCCACGGAATTTAATAGTATGACCTTGGTGGTCCCTGAGGTCCAAAAGGTTGGGGACCCCTGTTCTAATAAACTATTCCTTTCACAAGAAATGGAGCCAAGGATCATTTCTATTTAGAAGTTTACATTCTGGAAGGTCCGACACCCAGAGACTAATACTGTATTAGGCATCTTTTTCTCTCAACCATCCTCTTATGCTGATCTAAGGAACTTTCTCTCTGTAACCTCGGTGACTGAAAAAGAAAAGAGAGGCTAGTTGATTTTTCTATCCTTACAGCTCTGACAAAGGCTGTATCAATGTATAAAACGAAGGTTCTTAGTAAAATATTTGACCTCATAAACTTTTTCTCCCATTTATCTGGGCTGTCCATTGGATTTCCCATCCGTACCCAACATGAAGCAAGAAATTGTATCTATTTCTGAATGACTTTTGGTATAAATCCAACGTGAGAATCCAAGACATTATACTGTTGAACTGCCAATTAGTTCTTTAGATTTCTCAAACTATTTCTTCTCTATATTTCTACTTCTGTGAAATACTTATTTGGTAATTTTGTAAGGATGTACTTAATTTACTACAGTTCCTCTTAGTTTATTGCAGTTCCTCTTAATAAACTACCGTTCTCGCTTAAATAATTTAAATAATCATGATAAGTGTCCCTACTAAGAGAATTTATATTCGTTTTTTATGCATTTGTTGTCGTTGTTAGTTGCGAAGTTGTGTCCGACCCATCGCGGCCCCATGGACAATGTTCCTCCAGGCCAGGGGTCGGCAACCTTAAATACTCAAAGAGCCATTTGGACCCATTTTCCACAGAAAAGAAAACACCGGGAGCCACAAAACCCTTCCCGTGCCTGACTATTCCCTAAGTGGCCACAGAACTAGCATATATAGTTGAATTAATTGTCTGTTTTCTTCTGAAACTTTTCTTTACTTGGATTTATCCATGGGTGGCCTACCATGGGTCGAAAAGCTCAATAAATCGCATGCCAGCGGTATCACACACTGGCGGTTGTGACACATATTTTGAGTGACAGGGAGCCACAGCAGAGGGATGAAAGAGCCACATATGGCTCCAGAGCCGCAGGTTGCTGACCTCTGCTCCAGGCCTTCCTGTCCTCTACCATCCTCTGGAGTCCATTTAAGCAGATGCCTACTGCTTCTGTAGTATGCTTTTATATTCTATGCATTTGTATTCAATATCTATTCTTCCTACATATAATTTGTTAATCTAGGAGTTTTGCAGTACTTTTAATGTGGGTCAATAAGATATATTTATGGTATGTTGAATTTTAACAAAAAGCTCTATTATAACAAATGGTATGCTAAACAGAATGAAACATGTTTATTACTCTTTTTGTCTAGACATTAATATGACCAAAGTTTCATTTTTGTAATAAAGATTACAAAGCAGAATTTTTTAAAATACATAATCATTTATTTTTAAATTAAGAAAAAAAGAAAAGAAAATACAGTAATAAATACTAGAGTGCTAAAAGGTTAAGTGCTTCTGACTAACTTGCTAAATTATAAAACTATTTGCAATTATACAAAAGCAAAAAAAATACTTGGTTATAAAATAGAGTAATATAAAGTCACCCTCATAGAAAATAACATAAAAGTAGATAAATTGCCAAATTAAATTAAATGAAATTAGTTGTTTGCAATCAGACCATGCACTGAAATGTTTTTGTATCGTTAATATACAATGAAAAGATTTTCCACTGCAAATGGAAAAGTGATTCAAAGAAAGCTGCCAGATTTCTTGGTTTGTTAAAAAATATATATAACTATCTTTTTAAAAATATTTTTGTTTTATGGATTTCAGGAATCTTCATGGAGGGAAAAAACATTGTCTTGGTCATGGGAAATTTACTTAAAAGAAATATTTAGAAATTAAGTGATTTAAAGGAAAGAAAATTGAATTTCTCATATGGTTTGACAGGCACTTGCTCTCCAAATGGCAGATACAGGTACACTGAGATTCCTACTCATAAGAAAATAATAAGATTCCGTGAAAGTAGAGCAGAGACAAATACTCTACCTGGCTTTGCAGATGGATAATTATTTTCCAAAGAGAGAAATGTGAGGCCTTTGGTGCCCTCTGAGCTTAGTTGTTTTCTTGCAGACATTTCATTACCAAACCAGGCAACATCTTCAGTGTTAGTAGGGAGTAGGATTTGCTTGTACACTTGTTGGTACACAAGTGGCTGTCAAATTCTACACAAAAAGCTGTGTAGGAATTTTCTATCTTCTTTATTTCCAGTTTCCTTCCATCTTTTCCAGATAGATGTTTCTGAGATAGTTATACATGATCTTTATTGTGTAGTGGGCTTCAGTAGGCAAGAAGCAAACCAGAGTAACTACAACAGCATTTATTGACTAAAACTGTAACTGAGAAACAGCAAGCAGTACCTGTAATTTGTACTCTTGGCCCACACGGTCTTAACCAATCATAATACTTGAAAAACCCGCCAAATATGAATGTTCAAAGTTTCCCTCCAAAACAGTTGGAGTTAACAGTTAGGGTCATCTAAAGGTTAGTTTCACTTTAGCAGGACTGAACACAACTATATATATATTCAATACATAACAGCCTCCATATTTACTTTTAGAAAGTGTCTATTTAAAACATTGCTACCATTCAGCTATGATTCACAATGTATGAAAGGGACCATTTAGCCTAATGCAGCCTTCCATTTGCTGGACTCACAATTCCCAGTTTCCGTGATCCTCATTATCATTATCTGGGCTATGAATAGAATTAGGTTATATTTTTTCTTGGATATCCACAATCAACTTACAGTTTCTTTTGCCAGCTGTCTTCTTAGAAAATTTCATCTCTTTTCTACATTTTATGTATATGGGATTAGCTAAAATACAAAAATGTGAATCATCTGTATTTAATGTTGGTTTAGCCAATTCCTGCAGATTTGAATACCCATAAATGAATAATCCTTGCCAGATCTCCATATGTTGAAAAATGTTGAAAAGTGTGTTGCCAGGATGATTAGCACAAGGGACAGGAGTCTATCATCCAGGATACCAAAGCTCAAGGTTGATACTAGTTTTTAAACATGGCCATTGATTGATGGGTCATATGGATATAAAGCAAATATCTCCCTTTTTTGCCTGCTATGGCAGGCATAAGTTCCAATCCCATATTCCTGTCAAGATTACAGAATAGGCTTTTTACATACCCAATAAATCTACTTTTTCTTTTTCCCCTCAGTTAAATCTAATATAATCCAGAATTTACCTCAGTAAATAATTATTTTTAAGCCTAAAATTTAGGCAGCATTAGGTTTTGATGTTATGCTAATGTTTGACAATTACTAAATGTGGATATCAGTGAGTATTTTTTTAAGTTTAATTTAAAGCAATTTGACAGGGAAAGGTTATTACTTTAGTTGCCAATAAAAGCTGTACTTTTAACATAAGTGTACACTAGACCCTAGGGTATGTGACTATTATCTTTTCTGCAATTATGTGGTGTTCTACATAAACGCTAAAAATTAGAAATATCAAAAGTACAAACTTAGATGTAATATTTTAAAAGTTGAAAAGATAAAACAAGAGAGGGATTTGATGTAAATGTAAAGATAGGTTGAGATTTCCCCCTAGAGGTAATGTTTGGAATACCATCTAGCTTTTTAGTTTAATACACACATTCAGGTTTTAAATTTGATTCTAACACCGAGTCATATTCATCTTCTTTTGTTAGCACTCGCAGTGAGCAATACCCCAATTTTTAATAATCAATCTAACATAGTTGTAAGGAACTGAAAAGCTTGTTCATCATTCTGGAGCAACTGGACTGACCCTAATAAATATATTATCTTAACTATGAATTTTGGAATATTCTAAAGGATTCAAAAATGGCATTACTTTTAGAATTTCTTTCTGTTAACACATGCTTTGTTACTGCTATAACACATGCTCTGTTAATGCATTCTCTGTTAACACATGCAAATATTATTGTTGTAAATACATATTAAATATTTGATTTCACACTGAAAAGCCTTTTGATAACTGTTTAAGTGCCTAACGGATTTGTAGGAGTGCCAACATAGCCATTTATATTTATATAGCCCCTTATATACGTTCAGTAAAACGTGAGTTGGAAACTTCACCAACATCTGTTTCTTGCAAATGGGTCTCCTATTTGCTACTCGTCCTGTTTCCAATATTGCAGGTTAATTTGGCTGGCCATCTATCAGAAGAGGATGGAAAGACTTTTGGCTACTTCTGTTAACATTGGTAAGGCAGGATAGAAAATGGGTTTTAAAAACTAAAGCTGAAAATTTGAAGTAGTCTGACAAGCAGCCAAGTTCAGAAACTGAACAGTCGGGATGAGAAGTCAAGAAGAGAGAAAGAAAAACTGAAAAGTCAAACTGTACAGCAGTGGGGTTGTCTGAAATGAAGTTTGAAGTTGATCTACAGAACTTCTTCCAAACACAAGTGTTTGGATACAGCTTGTAATGCATAAGATTAAAGTAAACCATATACTTAAAAGTCTTAGACAACTGCTTCTGCTGTTTGAAATAAAATGGGACCTATGCTAAGATTTCAGCTTATGGTAGCTACTTAATTATTTTCCTGGATGTTTAAAAATCAAATGAATTTGTTTCAATTCTGCTATGTTGGTACTTAATATCCATTGAAGTCTGTAGAGATGCTCAGTCATCCAGGTCATGGTTGCCCCAAAGGAGTTTCTCAGGAGGCAACTGGACTTCCTTGTTTTTTTCCTTTGAAGATGTTTTCAGAGGATAAAATTGCAGACTACAGGAGCACTACTCAGGTGACCCCCGAGGACACAGATAAATAAGTGCTTCAAGGACACTCTAAAAGGATGCAGATTACCAGCTGTCTGCAAGGAATACAAATCCTTCCATTCCCCACTATCCTGTCAGAGCTGAAGAAGCTTCTTGGATGAGAAGCAAAATGTCTTCAAAAGCAAAAACAAGAAAGTCCAGTTGCCTTCTGAAAAAGCACCTTTGGGGTAATAACTGTATATGTATATTTTTAGATTCTGTTACTGCCAGTGTGACTCTTGGTTGATTCAAGATGTGTTAATTTTTAGAAATCAGTGAAAATGAAAAACAGAAATATAAAAACAGAGTTTAATAATTTCTCTGTCTCCTATCCCTCTTTTGTAGCTACAGATCTAAATAAGATGCCTAAACAGAGGTTGGCATTGAGGTTAACTATAATTCAGAATCATAGCTTTTCCCAGCTTGGTTTTATCCAGATGTTTCAGATCTGAATTCCTATAATGAACCTGGATTATAAGATTTGATTCAGCATATCTGTAGAAAACAGAATATAGTGACCTAACCAATGGATCAGAGAAAAACCAATGACTGCCTGTGTTGTCTTAAGTTTGAAATCAAATATTGTAAACAAAATTGGTTTTATTTAAAGATAAGCTGCTGCCGCCACTTCTAAGAGCCCTATAAAGTCACAGCACTTCAAATAAAATTTGTTTTGGGGCTTGATGGCATCTCTGTGGCTTCTGAAACTGACTGCAAACACAGAATTATCTTATCAGATACTTAAGACACTTTGATTTTGCAATGTAGCAAAATGACATTTTCCTTTCAGCTGTTTTCTTTACAAGAGACACAAGAACTTGCCTTTGTACAGAACAAAAAGCCTCCATATGTTATGTGTTTCTGCTGCCTAGTGGCCAAGAAATGATACTTCACAGATGGGATGTATTAAGGAGGGAGCCTAATGGGCTTCCACTAAATTTCATGGTGCCTGTATGGGAGACCACCAAGAAATCCCAGGGCTTTAGGCTAGACCAGGAAGTTAAAAAATTAGATCCTGGTAGAAAATAGAATGACAACCATATATATTGTTGGTAACAATCCATATTGTTACCAAGAAAAGTGCATGGAAGCTGTCTGTTGAAGGAGAATTTAGTTTTTAAATTCCATGGGATAAAGATAGTGAGCTATATTTGGAAATTTGTTAGTGTGGGGGCAAAACTCACTTTTTCTGATGAACAGAAAAAAATAACTAGAGTTAGATTTGGTTAGTAACCGAGAATCATTCTATGTAGGATGTGGAGTTCTTGCTTGTGTATAAAGATAGGCATTCTGTGATTTCTGCATATTCCAGACAATCTTAAATTTCACAATAATGAATGTTTTGTTAGTACAAGCAAATTAACACATACTTTTTTGAATTCCAATTTCCAGTTGGTCATGAAACCCCTGGTGATTATCAACAGGATTTCTCAGCCTATCCTACCTCACAGACATGTTATTTTTTTAAAGAGTTTTGCAGCAAAACTGGGCTATAAGACAACTGCAGAGAAATAAACACTTTTTGGTTTCTTCCCAGAGACATTTAGTCTCCATTGTGTTGAAATTCTTGATATATTGAAAGATCCAGTTTGTTTTCAAAACTTAAAAGCAGCTGGGGAGATTGCCTTCCAAGGTTGAATGCTACTTGCAGAAGGATTATGTGCCTTTAAGTAAATATTCTTTCAGCCTTCAATGGCCATTTTGCATCGTTGTCTTAACTAGCTGCCATCTAATGGATGATCTTTTCAATAAGGAATTGTTACTTGGCCTGATTTTTTGCTGAGATATTTTGCTGATAAGCAAAATGATTTTCATCCTCTTACAATGTTCAAGTGGTCTACTTTGTAGACACCATAGAAGGCAAGCTAGAGGCCTTGAGAAAAGGGTGCCAGCACCTTTTGGCTTAATGGTAACTTATGTACTTAAAGCTTATTGGTTAAATTTGCTCTTAAGCACATATGAGATTGTATCAGCAAAACAGGGCTAACTGTAGGGGCTTCAAGCCAATGTGCAGAAGCAGCACTGGTTAAACCTTATTTTGAGAACTGTATTCAGTTCTGGCGGCCAAATTTGTGAAATTTAGACAGACTGGAATGAGTTCATGGAAGATGATCAGGAACTGGGAACTATAAAAAGGAAGCATACTGTGGTCCCTTCCACCATCCTGTAATTCTATCAGACTCTGCATCCCATATCTCCTGGAAGAACAACTAGTCATAGGTATCCCATCAATCTTGGTCCAGTGAGGGACAACTTCTGGTAAAGCTGACCTGCAATTTCTCAAAAATGGTCATCCATGAGAAACATGACCGAGTTGTTCTACCTTAATTGTTGGGGAATTTGAGATTTTTTTTAAAAAAAAATTGAATGTATTGTTACAGGGAGAGATCTGCTACTCAGGGCTGATGTTTTCCGTTGTGCGTTTTTGCATCATGCTGAGATATACACTTCCTAACTGAAACAGCTCATTATATCACGATTTCTTGCTTTGGAATTGAACTGAAGTCAAGGAGCTTGCTGGCTACTAGAGAGTTGGTTGTACAGTTAAAGGCAGAACATTTACACATGGTCAATGCAACGCTGAATAAGTGTGAGAATACCACCTTCCATCCTTCGAAATTATTTTTTTCAAAATTCTACTCTCTCCTGAAAATTTTTTTTTTTTAAACCTTCATGTTTTTAATCAAATGAAATGAGAAATGGGAAGGAAAAAAAGGGCAAGATAACTTTTGTACGACACTACTTTAGAGATCCATTCCCTATAAGAAGAAAAAGAGAGAAGAAGAAAGAACCCCTTGCATTGGCCAAAGTCCAAAGGGTGCTGTTTGCCTATATAACTGTTGGCTTTTGTATTATTGCAATGATTAAATTGAAAGGCAGAATAGATATTTATAGATGGATAATCGTATCTCTGTCAGGAGCTGCAGGCCTGGGATGATAAGCTTTTGGGGGTCATATGCCGATTAATGGGGAGGGGGAAGTTAAAATAAGTAGTGGGTAGAATAACCAGAAAAATAAATGTGCCTCCCTTCTCTCTGGTCTCTCTCTTTTTCTCTTGCTGTCTCCCTGAAACCCTCTTATCTCTTTCCCAAACTGCTGGGAAAGTGACATATTGACATGTTATCTTGCCTGCCAGAAATATGTTCTGATGAATTGTGGAGGGATTTAAAAATCATGCTAGAAGCCATAGTAAAATAGGCTGATAGCTGCAGAGGACCACAGATTGCCCCTTCCAGCATAAATATTTAAAATTAATAAATAGACTCCGTGCTGCTTTGCTGAGACCACAGTACTGAATGACTCATGCTTTTCTCTCATGGATGATGCAAAATCTTCCATGTCACTAACAATGGCGGTAGGACATGTTTGGTCACTTTACATCAAGGGTGGGTTCCTCCCTGTGCAGACCAGTTCACTCAAACCGGTAGCTACCTCTGGTGACGTCACTGAACTGGATCAGCCAGTGCCAATCCGTGGGCACCGCCATCTTAAATTTTTTTTTTTTTTTACTTTTGGGAAGGTTTTTCCCTCTTCTGCTGCTTGAAAGAGGGCCCTGCCTCCTGCTCCCAGGTTTATACTGACCTTTATTCCTTCTGAAGCCCAGCTGGTCAGCTCCTCAGCTGTGTTTAGGGCTGATTTAAAGTTACTGAGCATGCACCGAAGCAAAATTGCACATGGGGACACACGCACGTGCACTTCCTTCATGATGCGAACCGGTGGGGGAGGTAAGTAGAACCCATGCCTGCTTTAGATGCAATCAAACACCCTTCATTATGTGGCAAAGAGGTCTGAACTTCAACCTGTACAAGCCTGTTGCGTTTTTAGCAGTCCTAAAAAAAGCTGCTATTTCAGAAGGGGGTTTGGATTTCTTTGTGTAACTGATGCGGCCTTGCCTGAGGAGGGACTGGAAGATACATTTGGTTCAGAGGTGGGTTCCTACCGGTGTGGTCCGGTGCGCTGCTCTGGTAGTGGCCCGATTGCGCAAATTTTGTGCAATGGCTCCGGTGCTGTCTTTGCTGGTTTGTGTGTGCCGCCATCTATTTTTCTTATTTTCTGTGATTTTTTTGGCTCTCTGCGCATGCATAGAAGGAAAATTGTTTCTCTGCGCATGCGCAGAAGCAAAATTGCGCTGGGGACACCGGTAGGAAGGTAAGAGGAACCCGCCCCTGATTTGGATAACTACTCTACAGTCTTGAGAAAGCCAAATCTCTGCAGCTTCTCATTGTTGTGCAAGCTTTTTAAAGTTTGTTAAGTTACTCAAGTTGAGGGCCACACCGAGTGCCCCAGAAGCCACATTGCAAAAGGCATGCAGAGCTAGGAGAAAAAAATAAATAAACACATGGCTCTAAATGGGTTAAAAATGAATCCATTAATTTCCCACTGTATATTTAATAATGTGAGCCATATGAGACAGCAAGTTTTGTTCTCCTCTGTTAAAGACATAGAAATACCATGTTAGTGTGGAGGTAACAATCTACACCCATAAAGAAGTAATGAGAGTTAATGAGTTTCAACGTTTGACAGATTGTGTAGTAGGAATGTTGACAAGTAAGGAGGCAATGTCGCTGCTCTTGTTTATGTTTAGCAGAATTAAATTTTTTAAGACATGACCTTTTTCAGTGACCTCTCTAATTCAATTACAGTGCTTACCATTTGTGAACAGTTTGGACACATGTTCCACAGGAAGGAGAAAATGGTGGGTCTTTCATAAAGATGCATTGCTAGTACTACCAAATAGCTTTTCATTGCCAAATGGAACATGGGGTGTTTATCTCTGTGTCCAGGTGTTTACTATATATGGCAAGTGAGAGCTCCAGTGGAAAAGTAATCAAATTGGATAGGAGTCCAAAAGTTGTTTACACCGGATGAATATTGAGAGGACATTTTACAAAATAGTAATCTTTCTGACACTGCATCTGCAATTTCCACCAAGAATGGGTTCTGTCTAAAATCCGGGTCAAATTGGAGAAGTCAAATTCCACAAATTAATTGCTATATGTGTTAGGATTTTGGGCGTTTTGGTCTTTGGGCGTTATGTGAATTTTGTTGTATGAGTATACTGTGTATACACATACAATGACAATGATAAAGTATTTATTTAGGATGCCCTTTGTGTGAGGGGGAAAAAATCACACTTCCTGTCCTCCAACAGCACATACTTTTCACCGAGTTTCAGGTCCATTCTTAGCTACCTGTCACTCCAACTTTCTGCATGCTTGGGGAAAAATTGGAGACAAGAATGATATGCCTGATATCTTGCCTAAAAGAAGAATGAGGAAAATGTTGTGAATAAATGAAACAGTTCTTTATCTCGCCACCTCAAGTACTGCTCAGTCTTTCTAAGAAGTGAACCTCTGTACAATAGTTTTTTCTCCATTCATTCTCATTCATCAGGCAACGTTCTAGGGTTAAAGGCAGATTTCTACATGAGCCCTTATATCAATAGACTGAGGGTCTCTACAGAGCCGTGTTCAAGACTTACAGTATGGGTTTCTTCAAATCATTTCCAACTTGCTTTAGCCTGTGCATAGTTTTCACACTGGTGTAAGAGAAGGAATCAAAGTAAATCTCCCTTTCTGGCTTCAACAGCATGGGAAGAAATCATATTGCTACAGCAAGATGGGAAGCTATGATAGGTGGAACATTAGAAGATACAATTTAGGTTTGAAGTTGTTAATATAGAGTTGCACTTACAAAAAGTTTAGGAAACATTCCTGCCTGATCCAATATGGTATGGATAAAATTATAAGGTATTGTTCTAAAATATGCTGCTCCACATTCCAATATATCATTCTAAAATATGCTACTCCCTTATCAGGGACCATGAATTGGCAAAGTCTAGAATTCTCTTTCTGTGTAACATGTTGTTGAGTTCTGAGTTAAGAATCAGGGATGGGTTGCTATTGGAACGGGGCACTCTGATGTCCCAGTAGTGCCCCGAATATTGTGTAATGGCTCCGGTGCTGTTGCAACCGGGCCGTTGTGCACCGCCATGTTTTTTGGTTATTTTTGCTTCCTGCGCATGCGCAGGAAACAAAATCTCATGAGGGCATGCTCACTCGCGTGAGATTTTGGTGAGTTTTTGCTTCTGCGCATGAGGACACTCATGCGTGCGTGATCTTGGTGATTTTTTTTGCTTCCGTGCATGCGCAAAAGAAAAAATCACCAAAATCTCACGCGAGCAAGTGTCCCCACATGAGATTTTGCTCATCAAGCACGTGGGGATGCACACATGCATGCATCCTTAACCCACCCCTGGTTAAGATATACAAACTTTGGCTTGCACTTTTTAATTAAAACAGAGAGATCGGAAGAATTCATTGTGTATCTTTTCTAGGCAACTACAGGTTTACTCATGCTGTAATACTGCATAAAATGGTGTCTATTGAATGGCTATTCATTCATTAACTATCTAGCCACATTGTTACTTCCTTCAATGATTTTCATTCCATCTTTGTCAATCCCCAGGCAACTCACATAAATCTGCTTATACATTGTGGTCTATAACAGAGGTCTTCAAACTTGGCAACTTTAAAGCTTTTGGACTTCAACTCTCAGAATTCTCTGAGCTATGCTGGCTGGAGAATTCTGGGAGTTGAAGTCCACAAGTCTTAAAGTTGCCAAGTTTGAAGACCACTAGTCTATAGCATCCCGCAAGTGACAGCATTCCTGTGAAAAATCACCCATTTCAAACATAAGTCATCTAGTGCCCCTACTGATGTGATAATGAAACAGGATATAAAAGCATAACCATTTTATTAGATGAAATGTCAACTCAATGTTTATTTTTCTGGTGGACCTGCACATCTGTTGTCATCTA
>JANHGD010008139.1:56156-74919 GCA_027560375.1 Imantodes cenchoa | reverse complement strand
AGGTCAATGACCCATCGGCTACTCTCAACCTGGTTTGGCCAGCCTGTCGGAGCTGTTGCCCGGGGTGTGGCCGCTGCACATGCTACAGCTGCCAGGAACAACAGGTGAGAGCTGAGTGACAGGTGGAGACTAAAGGTGAACGAGCTGCCCTAAAAGCTGCCCTAGAATGAGCTGCCGTAAAAGGACATGTCATGCCCCTATAGTAGAGGTGCTACCCCTAACAATAGAGTCATTGCTCATAGGCTTGCTGTACTGTAATTTCTTTGCTCCTGCTGCCTTTTTCTTTTGTCTGCATCAGTGAGGCAGAGGGCAGAGATCTGTTCATTGTGTTCAGTGTCATGTTTATATGTATGAATAACAGAGGGGACAGCTCGGCCATGTTGTAGAGACTGCAGCCTTTTATCCTTTAGAAGAACCTTGAGGAAGGTGGAGTTAAGGACTCGC
This sequence comes from Imantodes cenchoa, assembly GCA_027560375.1. NCBI lineage: Eukaryota > Metazoa > Chordata > Lepidosauria > Squamata > Dipsadidae > Imantodes > Imantodes cenchoa. The sequence goes on along the minus strand of JANHGD010008139.1, from coordinate 74,475 downwards.
CCAAAAAGACAGACGAGAGCCCCATGGGAACATCCTTCCTTTATGACCACAGTTTTTCTCCTACATCTCCAGTGTTCCTTCTATTTTCAGACATTCAGATGTACATTTGCAACAGAGAACATTATGGTTACCTTCCTGTGCCACTGAAGTCACACCAGATGCTAGAAGATGAAGCAGACAATACTGTTCATGTGCTAAGTGAAGCGATGAGTAAGTCCCATGTTTGGCCTCACATCCCTACTATTTTGGCTTCCAATGACATGGATTTTGCATTTTTATTGTATTCTAATTATGGTAACTATTGGGCAGTGAATAAATTTGGGACACAAACATACCCACCCCTCTGTCCCATTATGATATCAATTCCTTAGATAATAAATTAAAACTTCACAGGTTCAAAAAATAGAAAATAATGCACATCGATTATCTGAAAAACCTTTTTTAAAATATTTCTGTATAAACTGCTAATTCATTTTTAGATAGATTTTTAAAATAGCTATTAAAAGTGGCCAGCCATTAGATGGCAGCAAACTATAAGTCTAAGCTCTGGAGTTTTGCCACCTAGATATAGTAGCCCTATTATTTGTGTGCCACGTTGATTTTGATCATAACAGGCATAAATATTTCAATATTGCATCATCTGTTATTGGGCCAGAAACATACAAAGCATGTTATAATGAGTCTACAGCCATTGGCTCACAGGGTCCCCGTGTCTAGCTTAATTTCTACCTTTCCTTTGAAGCACTTTTGTAATGGTGGCAAATCAGAGGCTAAGTAGACCCATGTTAAGCCACACTATAGTTTGATATTGACTTAGCATGCTGAGTCAATGTTTTGCATGCCATAGTCAAAACAATCATGGCTTGGCCCCAAATGCTTACCCAGTTATCAGTCTCCATCACTGTTAACCATAGAGGGGATGTGCAGCTCTTCAGATTTAAAGGGTAGTTTGGACTATACAAGAATCCATGAAGCACATTCTGGCAACTCCTTAAACAGCTGTGTCTTTTTGTGGAATTGCACAGCTGCCTTGCAATCCTTGAAAAAGAGGCATTTGGTTAAAGGCATTGACAGATGTTACACAGGTACAGACACATACACCAAATCCTATAGACTTCTAAACTATGATTAGCCCTAATGGGAGTTGATGCTATAATTTGAATTGGCGGCTAGAGTTTGATGGATGAGTCTTGGTTAATTAGTGACACAGCTGTCTCATTTCTCTTAAACAAACACAGTGCCAAATTGCACTGTGGCAGGATAAATAGTACATTCCTGAAATCTTTCCTCAAATGCAATCACTTGTGAATCTGCCCACTGCTGTAAGTTAAGTTTAATAATACAACTGTTTTTTATTGTAAGGAAGGAGGTATACTCATAGTAATATAGAACCCAGAAACTTAACAAGCAACTCTTTAGAACTCCTTCAATAATTATATTGCAAATTATAATTTAGTGATAACTGTATGGGAAGAGTAATAAATTTTAATTAATGCTAATTAAATCAAATTAATCCACAGAACCATGTTTTATTTATTTATTTGTTTGTAAACTTTATTAGCCACAAGGTAACTGTGGATGGCTTACAATATTAAGAGATAAAACTACAAAACCTACTGATATAGATACAGTACTATAAAAATACAAATAATAAACCTAGCTAAAAGATGAGGAGAGAGGCAATAAGATTAGAAGGGGAAGGGGTGGGATCTGTGGTAATCTATCAACTACCCCCAATGTGAATCCCTGCCATTGGAGCCCCAAGCCAACTGGCAGAGCCAGGTTTTTAAGCTCTTGTAGAAGATCAGGAGGGTTGGAAGACAAGATGTTCCAAAAGACAGGTGCAACTGCAGAGAAGTCTCTTCACGTGGACCCCACCAGCCGGAATACTTGGCCAATGGGGCCCTCAGCATGCCTCCTCTGCCACCAGTGGTGGGGTGGGCCAATCCCAGTGGAGGAGACAGTCCTTCAGGTAGCCTGGACCCATGCCATGAAGACTTTAAATATGATTAGCAGCATCTTGGGGCGGTGGCTCACGTGGTAAGAGGCTGAGCCTGTGCTGTGCTGAGGTCGGCAGCTCAGCAGATCGATCCCCGTGAACGAATAAACCGTGTAGGGACAGGAAAGGAGCCTCCCCCGATTGCCTACTGGCATTCAGGCGTCCCGTGGGTAAAATAATACCATCTGAAAAAATTCCTTTCACAGAGGCAGCCAGCCACTTTGGTGATCCCTGGCTAACATGTGCCATACACTAAAACAACAACAACAACATCTTGAATTGCACCCAGAAGCAAACTGGCATCCAGTGTAATTTGCAAAGTAGGGGTGTTACATGGGCCATCCTTGGGACCCCAAGAACTGCACTGATGCAATCTGCACCAGCTCTGGCTTCGGAAAGCTGCATATTTGGAGTGCAGCCTTTCAAAATGAAGAACAGCCCATTGTTTGAAAAAGAGTTGCACAGTCTGCTTTATTCATAAACTTAGATTCCTTTGCTGTAGCAATATCCTAGCTACATTTACAAAGGTGTATGTTTAAAACTAAGGAAGAATTCTTCTTGCTATATGCTACTGACTAGTGCCTCACAGCTACGTTACTCAGCAATACACAGAGCTCAAGTCTGTTTTACTCAAAGTATGAATACATTTAAAAACTGTCAGCATTACTGTAATGTAATAGGATGAATGTTCTTAATCTCTTCCAGTTGACCATCCTCCAATTGAACCCTCCAAGTTTGTCACAGTTCCTCCAAAACACCCTGAAAAGATGGGATTTGATGAGGTAATGCAAGAAAGGCAGGTGTCTCACTCAGCATGCCAATTTTTACAAGAGTGGAAAAGGCTGAGGCGAAATCCAGTAGAAGTTTCACACTGACCTCAATAACTTCCAATACTGAATGACTCATCCAGCCTTCCCTAAACTAGGGCTCTCCAGATGGTTCAGCTTCAGCTACCATCATTCCTAGAAAATGTGGTCAAATAAGTTAGTTGGAGAAGTAAAAACCAACACATCCCATATATAGAGCTCAGTGGTAGTCCATGAGAATACAGTGAATGTAATATGACTCAGCCTTTCATCCTTCAGAGGTTGGTAAAATGAGGACCCAGATTGTTGGGGGCAATAGACTGAATCTGTAAACTACTTACTGCTATAAAGCACTATGAAGCAGTATTAGTAGTCTAAGTACTATTGCTATACAAAAGGCTGGTTTCTTTTTCTAGAATAAGCAGGGATTTTGTATCAACTGTAGAGCAGCATTATATGCCACAAAAATCAATTTTCTAAATTTGTTTTTCTCTTAAATGTGTTATGGAAAAAGATCTTAGGGGAAAATAGATGGTATGATGATACTTAATCTATGCCTTTCCAGCAATTCCTCATTGCAAATATTGCATCATTGGTTTTTAATTACATTTCCTAGAGCCCACAAGTATTCTAGTCTGAGGATTACCACTAATTTGAAAACTGTTGATACAGGGACTCGCCACATAATTAGATGAAGACATACAGGTAGTCCTATAGATTTACAATAATAATTGAGCCCAAAATTTCCATTTCCCCCCCATTTTTTGGCATTTCTTGCCACAGTTGCCACATCATCACTGGATTGGTTAAGTTAGTAACATGGTAGTTAAGTGAATCTAGCCTTCCCATTGACTTCGTTTGTCAGAAGGTTGCAAAAGGTGATCACATGATCCTGGACACTTGCAACCATCATAAATTTGAATCTGTTAACAAATGTTTGAATTTTGATTACATAACCATAGAGATGCTGCAATGATCGTAAGTGTGAAAAGTGGCCATAAGTCTTTTTTTCCCCCCAGTGCTGTTGTTACTTTGAACAGTCACTGAACAAATGGTTGTAAATCAAGGATTACCTGTACTCTGCATGATTCTTTATTTGCCGAATCTAACCTATGTCATCCAGAGCATTTCAGTTGGGGAAGGTAATAGAGGGCAAGCATGATAAAACCCAAATAGGGCAACTTCCTTTAACCTGAAACATCTGGATTTCTGAGAGGTCCCCATTGATCTGATTTGTATGGTTAAAATGTAAAATGATGCTGTTTGGTTGTGTGATAGCTGTGCCATATGTGGAACCTAGTCTGTCTGTCTTGCTTTTTTATTTTAATCTTATTTTCTATTTTATCTTATTTGTGATCGCACTTTATTTTTCAGCCTTGTTGGAAGGAAGTTATGTTCTGCCTAATTGAGTTGCTTGAGTTGCATCTTCATACTTACTTTCTTCTACACACTCACAACGTAATTCTGTTGGTTGATTTAATCCTCCTGGAATCCCTTCTCTGATACCCATCATTTATGTGGGTTTGTCAGTCAGCCCCGACTCTTAGTTCTTAACGCCCCCACATTTAGCAATAAGGGTCTGCTCTTCAACTCCAAATTCCAGGTACAATTCTACTGAGAATGCATTCATTAGAGGCTAGTTAATCCACTCTGAACTAGTGTGGCGTGGAATTCTTCAGTCCACCCTGATCCACCAGTAATATCTTTGCTGAGATAGCCTGCATTTATTTTATTTCCCACATAATCACGGTTCATTCAGTTAGAAGCAGCGGTGAAATCTACTTACCTTCCCTACCGGTTCAGAAGCGTGTGCGCCACCGTCGTGCATGCTTTTTCACCCTCTGTGCATGTACAGAAGGCTTTGCGCATGCGCAGAGGGTTAAAAAAAGGAAAATGGTGATGTCTGGGTGGGTGGGCGGAGCCTTGCGCTGCCACCACTACTGGTTCTCCGAACTACCGGCGGCCACCACTACTGGTACGCCCGAACCGGCCTGAACCGGTAGCATTTCGCCCCTGGTTAGAAGGGAGCAGAGGTTGATATTCACTCTCTTTCACTCCTTCTATGTCAAGCCTGCTTTTTTCTGCTTGCCTGCCTGCAGTTGCACAAATAATACTCTTGCCTCAGAAGACTACATTTGTGAGGGAGCAGCTCAGACCTTACTGCCTTCTGCTCATGCGCTCTTCTCTTTTTTCATCATAGAATGAACTCAGAGTTAAGACAGGATAGTTGTTAGTAAGTCTGGTAGAATAATTAAAAAGGCGCACACTTTCCTTTTTCATACACAAACAAGAACTCAAGGCAGAGAATGCGACCCTCATATAAACAATCTCAGACTTAGCTACCAAAGTCACCAAATCTGGCTGCAGACCCCCATCCACATATAGGGGGGTGTCCTTTTCCTTGAAATTGAATTAGCAATTCTCTCCCCCTCCAAGATGGCAAGTTATAATTTAGCATTGGCTGTCAATAAAATGTTTAAAAAAGGGGGGGAGGGTGAAACCGCACATGTAATTCTTTTGGTATTCCTCCATGCTTGTGGTCTCTTCCTTTCTAGATTTTTATGATTAATCTGAAGCGTCGGAAAGACAGACGGGATCGAATGTTGCGGACTTTATATGAACAGGAAATTGAAGTCAAGCTAGTGGAAGCTGTGGATGGAAAGTGAGTTGAGTTGCCTGGCATGGAGTTGTAAAATTTGGGGTGGGTGGGAGGGGAAAGAGTGTTGGGGCCATCTATTTAAGGACTGCAAGAAATAAAGTACTGTATGGGATTAGGGATACATTTATCAACTATTTCTCAATTATTCCCCTGGGAACACCAGTAGTTGTGAGATGCGCCCATTGATAAAGGCAACTCCTTCTAGTTTTCTCTGTCCCATTGTTTCTGCTCCAGCCTTGCTGCTCCCAGTGACTTGTTTTGCCAAATGTGGGCCATGCTGTGTATCTCTATGCTTGGGAAGATTAGAGCATTAAATCAAACTTGATTCAACAACATTCTTGCCCTGCAAAATAATTGCCTGCTATCTCTCCCCCTGACACAGCTGCTCAGAAGCTTACTTTCTCCTTAATAAGTTTTTTTGTGTGCAGATATATGGTGGTGTATATGTGTCACAGGATAGACTGAGCATCTTCTTTAATCTCTTTAAAGAGCAAAAATATTTGTCTCCCACCACTAGCTGTTTAAAATAATATTTTGTACACAAAAGATTCTCACATCGTCTTTAAATAATCAACACTTTCCTCCTCATTTGTAAAAGTGGGGAATTTTTAATATCTTGGAATCAAATTTAACCATGTTTTCTTTTTCATTACACTGTTGTTCACCTAAGGAACATTTTCTCTGCTGAATTCCCTATAAGAATTCTACAAATGCAGCTGAATTCTCCTTCAGTGGTCAAATTGTGTACATTTCTTATTATTCTACAAGGCAAAATCCACATTTTTATTGAGTGCCGAAAGTATTACAAATGAGATCTTGTAAAATATGTTGTGAGGATTGACTGTACCACTTTTGACTGCAAGTAAAAGTAATTATTTTAAAATATTGGTTTACAAAAACAATACTTTGAAAACTGAAAGCTATGTATGAAAAAAGAGTAAGAATTCCTATTTTACCACACTGCATTGATTTCTATCTGTAGGGAGTTGTGGGGTGTTTTTTTTTGCTACACATTGTACAGATACACCGCCTTCTGGGTTTTTCTTAATAGGCTGTAGCTTTCCTTTCCATCTTGAAAATGTGTGGCTAAGGAATTTAATCACTGTCTCTTTCAGGATGCTGAATACAAGCCGGCTGAAAGCTCTAAATATAGATATGCTTCCTGGTTACCAGGATCCATACTCTTCTAGAGTGCTGACCAGAGGAGAGATTGGCTGCTTCCTTAGCCACTATTATATATGGAAGGAGGTAACCAAAATTTGCTTATCTTCCTTGAAATTGGCAGAAATGCCTCCTCTCATCTCTCCTTTCCTCTCCCCTCCTGTTTCCTCCTTTTTGAAAATCTTGAAGATAGACTCATGATGATGGATCTCTTGGAAGACGGGCATTTCCACTGGTCCACTTGCATTCTTCCAGAGAAGGCTACCACGGATAAACAACTCATGGGATAATTTTATTATAGCTTTTTCTAATATGGTGGTTAATGAATATAAACGTATTCTGTTTAGACACTTCCCAACCCCAGCCCAACTCTAGAACGTATACAACAAAACCAAACTGAATGAAAATATAGTGCAATAATTATGAAATAAACGGGTACAAAAAAAACAAGAACAGAAGAGGGATACAGTTAGCCCAATCCAACAGGAACCCCAAGCACCCTAATCCAAGGCCCAGCAGAACAGATAGGTATTTAACTCTTTCTGACACACATGGATTTTGGAGGGAGGAACCTTATTCCAGAAAGCATGCTTCTTGAATCTTGACAGATGAGATTAATTAATTGAAGAGACCCTGAGCATGCCAACTCACATCAGATCAAACTGGTAAGGCTGCTATGGGACATAATAAGCAATCTCTCAAGTTACCAGACCCTCTGCAATATAGGGAACTAATCGGACATAACCAGCACCTTGAAATGCACTTGGAAAAATACTGGCAACTAATGCAGCCCACAAAGCAAAGGTGTCACTTGGGACTATGGCCGTGAATGCATGTGTCGCTGCATTCTGGACCAACCGAAGCTTCTGAGTGCATTTCAAGGGCAGCCCCACTTGCAGCCTATTCCAGCAGCCAAGCCATGAGGGGATTAGAGGACGAGAGATTGTCTGAATTTAATTTGAATGATTTCATATTGTTATTTTAAGATAGTAAGCAGGGAGATGGAAAAGTGCCTAGTCATTGAAGATGATGTACGCTTTGAGCATCAGTTCAAAAAGAAGCTCACAAAGTTAATGGATGATGTTGAGAGAGAACAGCTTGACTGGGATCTTATGTAAGTAATAATCCACTAATCTTGCTTCTGGGTGTCTTCCCTTCCGTGGAATTGAATCCTTCCTATTAAGGAAAGGCCACACATTTGGGGGCGTCTAAGCTTCAAAATAAAAGTGAAAATAAGGAGAAATATGAAAATTTATTCTAAAAGTCTCAGTGTGAAAAAAATTAGATAGGAAGAAGTTTTTGTCACATAATGCAGGTAGTCCTCTATTTAGTCCTCAGTTTGTTTAGTGAACATTTGAAGTTAAAACGGCACTGGAAAAAAAGTGACTTTTGACCATTTTTCACTCTGACAACCATTGCAACCTCCCCATGGCCATGTGATCAAAATTCAGGCGCTTGGCTCATGTTGACTGTTGCAGTGTTGCATGGTTGTGTGATCCTCTTTCAGACCTCCAAGAGTCAATGGGAAAGCTAGATCCACTTAATAACCGTGTTACTAACTTAACAACTGCAGTGATTCACTTAACAACTGGGGCAAGAAAAGTCGTAAAATGGGGCCAAACTCACTTTTTACCAATGGCTGCTAGTCACAATATCTGTATGTTGTACCTAATCGTCTTTTCAGTCCCAGTTGTTAGGCTATTGGGACAGTGCTTTTCATCCATTGTCTACATGCAGGATCCCACCATAGGGAGTGAATACTGGGCCAAGTGGCCTTTGATCCAGCGCAGGAATTGGGAAGCAATTATATTTAACTCCACATCTGTCTGGGCTTTTTTTTATGTTGTTAATTCTTACTAGTTCTTTAAAAAAAAAAAGATGGTTTGCATGAAGCTCCTGAAGCTGGCACCAAGGTGCTAAACTTAGACGTTTCTATACCACATTATATCGGCAAATGGCCTATGGGTTTAATGACTCAACTTTCTCTCTCTAGATATATAGGTCGGAAACGGATGCAGGTGGAGCGCCCAGAAAAGGCTGTACCCAATGTGATGAATCTTGTGGAAGCTGATTACTCTTACTGGACACTGGGCTATGCAATCTCCTTGCAAGGAGCTCATAAGCTAATTGGAGCTCAGCCCTTCAGCAAGATGCTCCCTGTAGATGAATTCTTGCCGGTCATGTACAACAAGCACCCTGTGTAGGTTATTGACTGTGATTACTGTACGGTATAGCTTGCATGAGGTGTATGCTAACTTTATACTAGCAGCAATAATTATCTTCTTATCAGTAAATAGTTGCTTCCTGTAGTGGTTTTGGAGCTTCAGGTGTATGGAATAACTTTTCGTTGGGGATTGAACATCACTCCTCCTACAGCTGGAGTTGATTCTATTATCTCTTCAACGGTCCTTCTACAAGCTGCTGTTTTATGCGTGTTGGAAATGACTGGCCATGATATAAATGGGAATGCTTTGTGGGCAGAGCTCATCTGTATTGGACACATTGTTTCTGGGAATATGAAACCCAAGTCACATTTTTAAAATGTAATAATTGTATCTACTTTCTTTCATGCAAACCCTCATGGCAGTTGACAAAATTGACACTTTTAACAAACAGTTTGGAATGTAATTAAATATCATATTAATTCTAATCCAGTAATTTAAAAATATGATGAAAGTGATGGCATTGGCACAATTTTTGAAAGGCTAAGAAAAGTGTTCCACAACCTGGGAGAATGGCAAGTGGCTGGGCTTCTGACAGCGGAATATTTTCAGAAGGCTTTTCTCTACGATCTTAAAGATAGAGGGCTGTTTATGGCTTTACAGATTAGTTGTTCCTGTTAAGCAAACAAACAAGCAGTTGTGGATCTTTGATCCCTATTCCTGGCAGTTAGGTTAACAGCCTTGCTGCTTTACTTTGCACCAGTTGTCACTTCCAGGCACTTTTCATGGGCAGCTGTACAGGGAATGTTTTATAAAGATTATGTTGAATGTTTGTAAAGATTAGGAAAAGCCAAGTCATGACTAACTATTGCTAAATGTATCCGGCTTGGGGAAGTTTGTAGTTGGTACACTAAGTGTAATTGCAATTAAAACACTCCTTTACATCTGCTTAGCTAGTGCCAGTCGAGAATCAGTGAGCACTCCCAGACTGCAGACCTTTTTTTTTTCCAGTTGTATAATTCCTTTCAAAGTCCAGATTCCTGTAGAGCAACAGCACGTTGTCTTTTCTGGATTTAATTTAAGCTTATTCTTAATCATCCATCCCATTATTGATTGAAAGGTACATACAAGAGTACTAAATTCTGGTCAAGATTTAATTATCTGAGATGCCTTAGTTAATAACTAAATCATGAGTTGTTATCCAACATCTCCTTCTAGACTTGGTATGGAAAATTGCAGCTGCTGCAGAACAGTCCTTCACAAGGTCTAGCCTCCCTGTGAGTCTTAAAAGATAACCTTAGTTGATACGATAATACTGAAAGCCTCAAAGAGAATCGAGGGCTGCATTTGTTCCCTTGGGTTTCCCATATAAGTCATCTGGTAAGATGACCGAAATGGTCTTGCTGCCATATTCCAGTGGGAAGCTCAAATCATTGCATCTCCATATACATTTAAAGCATCAAGGAATATTAAAGAGCTTTAATAAGGCCAAATAACCTTAAAAGACCACCAATGATAACTTCAGATATCTTTTGATATCTTTAGTAGGTGAATGTATTTCATAATAAAGCTTGATTACATTTCTTTCAATCAAATTTGAAATAAGGGAAATCATATTTGGAAGAGATTTTCTTGCTAGTTGTTTATGTTTTTATGTTTTTTGTTTATGTTTTTATGTTTTTATATTTTAAATTATATAATTTATGTTACACCTTTGCTTAATAATTAGTTGTGAACCAAATTCTGCCAATACGTTCTTACAGTTATTGTTGAACTTGCTTCTTGTTCCTCGGTATTTTTAAATTATTGACCATGTATGGCATGTTTATTTTTACAGTGCTGATCTATAAGGCCTGTATATTGAAAAATGGCTTATAATTATAGAAAATATACCAGTCCTCCCAACACTTAAAGTAGGTCAATATATTATCTCTAGATATTTAAGTTGAGAGGTGTGAATATAGATTTACAACATTGATAGAATGCTTAATGGGTCACTGAGTTTATAATCATTATGAGTTTGTCCTGCTGTGAGATATAAAAGGTATCAAAAAGACATAAATTGGAAATGAGGTAACCCCTTCTTAGTGACTTCTTTCCTTTTCTTTTTTAAGTGCCAGATACATGGAACACTATGAACCTAGAGATCTGAAAGCTTTCTCTGCAGAGCCTTTGCTGATCTATCCAACACACTACACTGGACAACCAGGTTACCTCAGTGACACAGAGACATCCACAATCTGGGACAATGAGACTGTGGCCACTGATTGGGACAGGACACTCTCCCGGAAATCACGGCAACAGGGCCAGATCCATAAAGATGCCCAGAACAAGAATGCCTTGCCACCTGGACCTTCCTTTGATGCGTCATCCACTAGAGATGAGCTATGATTGCTAACTGGATCAGCTACAAGTTACTGGAAACATCAGCGGGACTTCTAGAACTTTCAGAGATACTGATACGCTACCTTGCTTGGCAAAATAGTTTGATACGACTTACTTGAACTAAGCGGGTGTTTGTCTCATTTTTGCAGGGTGCATGGATGAACCTGACTGAATCAAGGGTAGTATACTTTAAAACCAATTTTTTGAAAGGAGCCCTGTTTTTGCTGATTGGCTTGTACTAAAGGAAACTATAGAACTGCTGGAAGACTCTAAAAAGAAATGAGGTTATACTCAGGACAAAGATTACTTAAGCAATGTCTTTCTACAATTCTTGGTGTAGAATTATTGTATTTATAAAAAGTAATATATACAAGAGTTAGGAAGGGTCTGCCAAGTTTTTCCATGTTAATTATTGGTCTATTGTCTGCTGCATTGCCTGAATTCTTGCTGGTTTTGATTTTGTGAACCATATTCAGAGCCTCGGTGGCACAGTGGTTAGAGTGCTGTACTGCAGGCCACTTCTGCTATCGGCTGCCTGCAATTTGGCAGTTCAAATCCCACCAGGCTCAAGATTGACTCAGCCTTCCATCTTTCCGAGGTGGGTAAAATGAGGACCCAGATTGTTGGGGGCAATGTGCTGACTCTCTAAAACCGCTTAGAGAGGGCTGTAAAGCACTATAAAGCGGTATATAAATCTAAGTGCTATTTGCTATTCTGAAGCAGAAATGTTAGAATGTTCCCCTTTCTAAGGTTAAATGCTAAATAGTATCTTATGGCTTGAAATTCAGTTGATGAACAAGATTTCCTTTATGTTCACCATATGAATTCCCACTGTTACTTGGTTTCCTTTTTAATCATAAGCTATGAACAACTCATTTGTCATAAGAATTTCTGGAGTTCACAATTTGTAATACTTACCAATAGTTTTCCATCTTTATCCTTCACATCTTCATGAAATTTAGTGAAGCTCTCTACTAAATGGAAAACTAAGAATTGAGCAGCCTATAAATAGGCCATGGTTTTCCTCAGCCAGCAGCTGGGAGCAATGTGCATCCTGACAGAAAAGAATATATGTAGCTCAGGGCCGAACTGTGGAGTCTGCAGTGTCATAATCAGAGGATGTTACCTAGTCGGGTAATAAAGTGTCTGCAAACAACTAAGCTCAGAGAGCATCAGGGACGCCATAGCACACGGATAGGTTCCATTAGAAACTGGATTTGAAGGGTAAAAGTTAAATATCCTTTTAAACAGGGTGCTCATTGAGAGTTTTGAGACCCACTTTTAGTCACAAATGATACTGTTGCATGCAGTAAAGCTCTCAGAAATTTATGCTTTATGCTTTTATGACAGAGGAGGAATTTCAGCCCACATCTGTAAATTCAGGCTGAGTGTATGGAGATAATGAATAATGGATTTGAAAATAATAATGATTTCTTTTTCCAACTCCTGAAAAATCTGATGGTATTAAGCATGTTGATGTAAACATTGTGTCTCTTTGATGTCATTTGCATATGAACTATACTGAAGGACACATGGCCAGTCTTTTCTTTTTATGATACTCGAACTTCATCATTTGAAATGAGCTGTAATAATCACTCCACTGAAAAACATCTCCGTATGCAAAGTCTGCATTTTTAGAATCACCTCCCTCCCCCATAAAAGTTGTCTGCGTTCATTTACTTCAAGGGTTTTTTCTTTTGCTAATGTAGACTTCTGATAGGAACCTCTGGATAGGAAAAAAAACATTCTGAACCAAAAGGTTTAAAAAGACAATCAAAAGAATCTGTATGTGTTGAACTTCCTACAGATATTCTACCCAGGAATTGCTGTTCTTAAAAAGAAATAACAGTACAATTGTATGTTTTTCTAAAGGACACGTGTGCAGCTTATCAGCTGGTCTGATAATATATATAGCAATGAGTGCAATGATTTGGTGTCTTGGTCATTTATTACTTTAACATAGCATCGTAGTCTAGAGTGGTCTGTGGGAATAGGAAACTGGTTTGAAGCTTTATCTAAAGAATCATAAAATGCTTTGAATCCTGAACCTACAGTATAGGTGATTGAATATTAACATCTCTTGCTGCCCTGTAACACTTCTATTGTACTACATTACATCCAACAATAACAACCTGATTCTAGTACTTTCCAATGTTCCCTTACCATGCCCCAAATTAAAGCATCATTGTTATTATTTTTTGTTATGTTTTATATAATTTTTAAAACAAAATTCCTATGTTCACAGGAATAATGTGGCTTATAATTTAGGACCAGGTAGGTGGACTTGCAACAGGAAAAAATTAATGAGGCAGAGGGATTTTTTTTAAAAAATCTGAATTTCCAAGCCTGTATCTGATGATTTATATATTTCTTGGCAAAATAGGCTTTGGGTATATTTCATATATGCCAGGGCTTGTCAAACTCCCGCCCCATGGACCGGATACATGACGCGCCTGCCACACTGGATTTAGTAAAGGGGTAAAACGTCCCGATATGTCACATGACACCGCTGTGACGACATAAGTTTGATACCCCTGATGTATGCTGTGCAGTTGTTTTTCCTCTTCTATTACAATTCATTAAAACAATAATGGGGTGGGGAAATGTGGTGGGTCAAAATACATTTTCGGAAGCAGTTGACATGATGATAAAGTAGCACAGGCCTACAGAAATCAAATGGGAGAAGAAAGAACATAAAATCTGTGGCTATCAGGAATAATTAATGAAGAGGATATGCGTTAAAGAAGAGGGTGTTATATCATACCTCTTTGATCCTTTTAGTTTTTTTTTTAAGAAGCAGTTAGGTTTTCTATGTGATTTATGTCTCTACAATTTTAGCACCATATGTTTTATACCAGGAAATGTATAGCCAGGTTTTTTCTTAAAAAAAAGTGATGGACAGATAAAGAAGATTGCTATGCTAGCAAAAATCATTGAAATAATGGAGGACACTTTTTTTAGTGTGTGATACAATGAAAATTGGGCCCGGGGGGAGGGGGGCGGATTTGAACCAACTCAAAATCCTGTCAGGAGTCATTATATATGTTTATTATGGCAAACACTTGTAAATCTGCTTCTGATTTCTAGATGTACTATAACTGCAGTTCCTAACGAGCTTGCCCAGAGACTGGATAAAAATTCCCTGAGTTACGGTAGTTTCAGCATGTTTGGGAGATTCCGACACATGGATAATCATGTGGGCAGAAATCTAATGCCAGCAGTAGGGAGGTGTGAAAATGTTGGCAGGTGGGAGGAACAGAACAAAAGCAGCCTGAGATCACATGGTCTCAAGACCTTTCATCCATTAAATAAGTTCCAGAAATGGATTAATCCTCTAAACTGGACTGGGGCACATGTTTCTAACTTTCCTCTCATACTAATTGGAATTGAGGAGAGAATAAACTGAGGAGAGAAAGAGAGTCTGGTACCAAACATTCCTCCTATCCTAGCAACCAGGAGCTAAAAAGGCTTTGTAAGCCGGGATGGATCCTATTTTATACTCACCACATAGGACTGGAAGCTTGTAATTCTGTAATACAGGGCTATTTAGTATTCACAACCCAGCTGAATCCATTATTCGAAGCATTACCAAATCAAGAGGTAAAATAATTCTTGAAACACTGGAATTAATGAGATGATTATTGTTCTAATTTGTGTTAGATCTAAAATTCTATATACAAAGTTTAGATCGTAAAAGTGAATTGAATGTTTTATTTTTATAATGATAATTTTTTAAAAAATAAATCTTTTAATAAAGATTCAATGAATAGGTTAAATCATAGGGATAAATAAAAGATTATTTTATACAACAATTGTTAATCATTCTTGTCTTTGTTTAGAAAAAATGGTCAGCACAAGCATAACAATATAAAAATCTAGCTAGTTCTACAGATAAATACAAAGTGTGAATATGTGCATATACTTACCGACTTAACTCTTATTGCTTATTTTTCACCAGAAAACCTAGAGAATGGGTTTTCTGAGTATTCATCCAGGATCTGGATACTTTTAAATCTTACTGTTAATAAATATTTGTGTACATACACATACATACATACATACATACATACATACATACATACATACATACATACATACCAAGCTCTTGTATCCCAGAGTGAGCAACCTTATGCCAAACACAAAACAAGAAAGAAATAGTAAGACAAATGAGTAAAATGTTTGGAATAAGAAAAAGAAATGGATAAAAATAGATTACGCTACCACCACCATATCTCAGAGTATCCTTCTATCTTCAGAAACCATTCTTGCTTCCCCATATTCATGTGCCTTGCTTTACACATTGCCTTTTATTGTTAAAACTTTTGTTCCCAACAGTGAAAAATATATATGTAGCTCAGGGATGAACTGTTGGATACCAGGGTTTCCCTGAACCTGTCATCTCTGAAGAAGTTAGCCAACCCATCAATGAAATGGAACCAAAGAATCCAATGGTCTTTAAACTTCTTAACTTCTCTCTTTTAAGATCATCATCAACTTGATCCAACTACAACATTTTTGACCTTCCCCTTCCCTTGAGTCATTCATCCTCCACATACTTGTTTTGCAATTTGATCTTCATTCATATTCTATACATGACAAAGCCTCAAATCACTTTGTTTCATACTGGTCATTCAATCTTACATTCATTTTATATTCAATTTAACATTCATTTTTGACCCTATCCGCATTGGTGCCGCTAAGTAAAGCTTCCCCTTGCATTCAACTTAATTTTTCTCTTGACCTCTCCAATTCCCATACAAAAAAAAAAATCTTTAACTATTTTTCTTTCATTCTTCACAAAATCACCCACCTTTACAACCAACATTTGTACTTCCTAACCTTTTCCCATCCATTTCCCCCTCTGTAGAAAACTTTCTACCAAGGTAGACAAACTCATCCACTCAATGTAGATTTTTCACCATTTATACAAAACTTGCAATTATTAACTTCATTTTCCCTGTGAGTACATTTACCTTGTTTGCTGTCAGATTAGTGTTTAGCTTCATGCTCCTTGTTGCATCATATAATTTTTCACCCAATAATGTGACAGTAACTGCATATGAAATTTGACGTATGTTTAGCTCTCAAATCAACACATCCCTTCCATCACCTCAAACATCCTTTATAAATATGCCAAACGACCAAAGTGATATCACCTTGTAATACTGGTAATACTCCCTGCTCATGATGAAACCCTGGCTAGCATTACATCTTCACATATTGTTCTTACACATTTCTCTGTGACGTTCTGAAGAACTTGACTCAAACTCAGAGAGCACTAAGAACTCCCTAAAAATGTTATTTGCATATTCACTGCCCACCCTATAGCCCAGTGATGGTGAACTTTTTCAACACAAGTGCCGAAAAGGGAGCATGCAGGTAGGCGGGCGTCACCAAGTGCCAAAAAGGGCATTTCTTGCATGCACACACACTTCGCATACATGTGCATACTGGTCTGGGCCGCAACCAGGAAGAGGAGCTGCCCAAGGGGCATAATGATAATAATAATAATGAAAGTGTGATGGTGGTGGAAGAGAAGCAGGAGGATAATGCCGTAGCTAACTTGTTCTTGAGATCTGGTGTTAAGATTCTGATGGGTTTCAATGTTGGATATGGATAGACTTCTGTTTTCATTTGCCTGGTTGCTGAAGCCATTAATAGAAGTTATCATGGTTGTGTTACGTGCCGAAGGCTTTCTATATTGTGATAGCCAGAGTCTGGAACAGTTTCTCAGAAATAAAAAATGCTGACTCTGTTGCAGTTTAAGCACAATTTTAAAATATTTTCCCCTGTCATTTGAGAACGTATGATTGTCCTGTTGCATTAATTCCTGGCCCCCAATTAGGTTATAAATTTGTGTTTTATATTTTAAGCAATAGGTGACATCTGGCATCTAGAAATTTAAAACAAATGCTATGTATCCTCTTATAGAGAAAAACAGTTAAGAGACCTTTTTAACAAACTTCTCTTATTCTCTTTGGCTGTGACTACAGATTACCTCTAGTTATGTGCATGCTTTAATTTCAAAACAGTCTTGCAAATTTTGTAGCATCTGATTAAAGGCAGTTGGGCTCAGTCCATGACTGCTATGATTTGAAAAACCTCTTCAAGCCCAACATTCCTAGCCTGCCATCAGGGGTGAAATGCAAAAATTTTCCCTACCGGTTCTGTGTCTTAGTAGGCGTGGCAGGGGAAGGATACTGCAAAACCTCCATTCCCTCCCCACTCCAGAGGAAGGATACTGCAAAACCTCCATTCCCTCCCCACTCCAGGGGAAGGATACTGCAGAATCCCCATTCCCTCCCCACTCCAGGGGAAGGATACTGCAAAATCCCCATTCCCTCCCCACTCCAGGGGAAGAATACTGCAAAATCCCCATTCCCTCCCCACTCCTGGGAGAAGGATATTGCAAAATCCCCATTCCCACCCCATTCTGGGGCCAGCCAGAGTGGGTATTTGCCGATTCTCCGAACTACTCAAAATTTCCGCTACTGGTTCTCTGAACTACTCAACATTTCCGCTACCGGTTCTCCAGAACTGTTAGAACCTGCTGAACCTCTGATATAGGCTTTCCTGCTTGGGGGGAGACCTCCAAACTCCCTTCCAGCTCTGTTATTCTGTTCTGTTCTGTTTTGGACTTCTTTTCGCTGCTTATCCGAGTAGCTTCTTCAGATAAGCAGCTTCTTCTTGGATAAGTAGCAAAATAAATTTAATAAAAACTATTTAAAAAGAAAAGAGAGGGGACTGGTTGTAAGTCAGGTTTTTTTGCTAAAACAAATGGTTGTAAATGGAGAACGAACTATACTCCAACATATTGATAGACCCTAAAGTTACCTTCTCCCGACTGAGATAAACATTTTGCAGGCAGTCTTCGACTTACGACCACAAGGGAGCCCAAAATTTCTGTCGCTAAGTGTGGCAACTATCGTTAAGTGAGTTTTGCCCCATTTTACGACCTTTCTTGCCATCGTTGTGAAGGGAATCACTGCTGTTGTTAAGTTAGTAACACAGTCGTTCAGTGAATCTGAGCGGGGCTACATGGGGCTTCCCTTGAGGTGCACCCGGAGGCTCCAGCTGGTGCAGAATGCAGCCGCGCGGGTGGGTACGGGAGCAACCTGGCGCTCCCATATAACACCCCTCCGGCGCG
>JANHGD010008132.1:26521-38307 GCA_027560375.1 Imantodes cenchoa | reverse complement strand
CCCCCCAAAAGATGGCAGCATCCACGTATCGGCACCGATAGAACCAGCTCTGTGACATCACCAGCGGTTTGCTACCAGTTCTATAGAACCGGTGCAAACTGGGAGGAACTCACCTCTGGATTCAAACCCTCTACCAGGAAAGGAACTTACATCTCTTCATGCTTGGATCACTACTTACATTGAATTAGCTTTAGGCACTAGTAGTAATAACTTGCAGGAAGGGATAAAGGACAGATTTCTCATCCTTCAAGTCCTGTAAAACTTCGTGCATGGGGACGTATAACATGATACTTGTATCTCTCTGCTATGAGACCTCAAAAGAATGTATAAACTATTCTGATTGCTGATAAGCTGATCTAGAAACAACAGGCAGGAGAGCATAAAAGATAGCACTAGTAACCATAAGATAAAGGATTATGAGCCAACATTTCCTCCATTTAATTTTTAAAAAGTATTGTACATTGTTTGAGATGTGATCTCCCAAAGATTCTTCAGAACATACAGGAATGAAAAGGTGAGCAGCTGTTTGCAACCCTTTAAAGTAGCCATGTAAAAGAAGAACTACACTAAAGTTCCTTTGAATATTGAATCTGAAGCCCTGCATAGCCCAGAACTCTTCCTTAGACTGAAGTGGCTCTGACAAAATACAAGTCCAACCCATGCTGGTTAAAGACAGGAAAAAAGGGTGAGAAATCTGAAACTTTAAATAACTGTTTATGAAATTGTATGTAGCACTCTGCCTATGAAAAAAGATGAAGAGATCAATTGAGACTTTGATAACGGTTTTTCCTTTTTCTTGTAGCTTGCTACATGAAAGAGAATGTCAGTAAAAGAATGAGAAAGAAAAAAAAGGAAAAGGTAAAGGGAGAAAATGTCAGGGAAATAACAAGTGCCTTCATGCAGTTTATTTTTTTTAACACAGGACCTGTCAGGTTACCCTAAATAGAATTTGGTCTTTGACAAAAGAAAGAGTTGCCCTACTTTGTTTTAAATCATAACTATTAGTGACACGTTTCCCAGAAAATGACACGCAGTATGACACACACTTTCATGAGGGGAAAAAAAAAATCAAAAACCATACTAAGAAAAATATATATTTTATTAGAACATATCGAAGGTTACAAAACTGGCTAATTTGAACTTTGCAAGACACCTTTCTTTAGTTTCTAAATCTAGTCATTTGACTCCTTAATAACATTTTTTCTTTTACAAGCAATTAAAGCTGATTCTCACAGACTTAACTTTATTGCTGTTTGAAATACTGTGTGCATTGTTTTATATTTCATTTCTAGTTTTAAACAGAGCTTGGTCAAATAGTGGAATTAAAACTGGTTATTTAAAAATGAACAAGCTGGTGGTTAGAATTTTATAATGCCCTTTGGCTATGCCTTTATTTTTACATTTCTCCTCCACAGGAACAAATTTAAGTAATAAGATACTTCAGGAAGGCATTTTTTTCTCAATGTGCTACCTCACAGAAAACAAAAAAAGTAAAGGTTTTGATTATTGGGGGGGAAGTTAAAGCTTGCATTCATTTAATGTTGTACTTGACACACGTAAAAAGCCTTTTGCATCAAGGATCCAACCTATTTCAGATGCATAATTAAAGTCCTCTCCCATTTGCTGGTTTTGAAAGAGAGCGAAACCAGAAGCAAATCCCTCAGCTCATTCATATGCCACCTGCCTGAGTAATCTAACATTCCTCTTCTTCCTTCAGTGCCTGAGCTTAAATCTATCCATTTAACAACTCACCCTGAACAGCTTCCCATCTCACCTGCCTGAACTTGAAACCAATCACAGAACATTCATTATAGCTGCAGCTGTCATAGTTCTCTCAGTTTGTAGAATGTTTCTTCCATGCTGTATCTGTCCTGCCCTGTCACCTCTGTGTGACAAGAGTTTGTTGCATTGCATGGAGGATTCCAGGGAGGGTGGAAGACAATTCCTGTCTGGAAATACTTAACACTGAAATAAGAGGATGCTAACCAGCGATGAAGGAATGATCTATGGCCTTGGATGAATATCCTCTCGATATACACTCAAGGGAATAATGTATGTATTAAGTATTGTTAGGACAAGCAAACTTATATTAATATTCTAATTAGAAGGAAAATGACAGAGCATTTATTCAGAGAGATAAACATTTTTTGTGTTCAAGTGCTCGGTAATTAAAAGACATTAGCAAATAGACCTCTGGAAAGCTTTTATTGTTTTTGGTTAAGTTTTAAATTTACAGTATACTAACTATGATAAGGATGTCCACAAAAAAGGGATGAAGGTTTGCTGTTTATATATAAAAGGATAATTTAACAAATGATAAAGTTAGGATTTAAGACATGTAACAAGCAGAAAAGTTATGTAAAATCAGGAAAATTCTGTAAACCAAAATAGTTTCTGCAATTATTTAAAAATTAATAAAAACTGGAATTTGAAATTGTTTCTCTTGGAAAGATAGTTGGTTATTTAAATTTTGCTTATGCTTCTAAAATATGAGACAGTAAAATCCATCTAGAAAAAAAATTGCCATGCTACCATTAATTCAATCATTTATTCTGGAATGGAAAAAATAGTTAAAAATTCTCAGACTTCGTTAGAATATAAATTTAATCACACAATTACTTAGTGTATATATCCAGAAGAGTGAGACATAAAATTTAAGAAATTAATTGTAAAGTCACCATAACTTTTCTGTACTGTAACATATTTTAAACAAATTTTCTAATGGAACTGCTCTCAAGAAATTTTTTTAATACCCCTTAGCACAACCCCATCACATATTATGTGGACAGAATGGAAAACAGCAGAATCTTTCTTTTTAAAAACTACATTGAAGAAATATTGGTTCAGCTAATACTAAGCAGCAACTTGCGATTAAGGAGAAAAAAAAATCTCTCTTTAAATTCAAGTTGAGAGTTAACTTTAGTAGACTAATAAAGTCACTATATATTTTTAAATTTACATGTGTGCATTTAACAAAGTATTTTTAATGTAGTTTTAAAGGTAGGAAAATATATATTTAAAAATTTGCTCATGTGAAAGGCACTATTAAGTACAATATGAAAGAGAAAAAGCACAAGACCAGTTCAGAATGGACAGAATAACAGAGTTGGAAGAGATTGTGGAATTCTTCTACCTGCTCAAGCAGGAAACTGTACACCATTTCAGACAAATGGTTGTCTAACCTCTTCTTAAAAACCTTTGTCATTACTGCTCAGGTGGGCCTCACATTGGACATTACAAAAAACCAGCTATCACTTCATGAACTTCATAAGCAATTTGCTGTGGTTACCCAGTCTTCCTACATGCTAGTGGTAAAGTAGTAGTAGTAAACTACTACTAGTAAAACATACAATGTACTTTTTTTTTTTGCCTAACACAAGTTTGAACCCAACTCTTTACAACCTGTAAACCATATCTTAGCCCTTCAGATCAATAATCAATGAACCAGCCACTTGTTAGTTATAGAGTGGTGCTTGGCAGAGCTTCAGTTTTTAAAATTTGCTTTTTATGGCAAATATCAACTTTTTGTGCCATCTTTCCATTTAAATATTGTTACTGACTTGCTTGCTGTAAAGAGAAATATGACTTCTTGGAAGATGCTTTGATGAAGCATCTTGGAAAACACATTGCTGGTCCAATATTGGTCCTGAGGAAACTTTTGCTCAGCTGAGTTGAGTAGAAAAATCTCATAGACAGGTAGTCCTTGAGTTACAACAGTCCACTTAGTTACAACATCAAAGTTACAATGACGTTCGAAGTTACAATGGCACTGAAAAAAATGACTTATGACCATTTTTCACACTTACGACCTTTGCTGCATCCCCATGGTCATGTGACTGAAATTTGGAAGCTTGACAACTGATAGTTATCAGAGTCCTGAGGTCAGAAGTGGGTTCCATTTACCTTCAGCACTGGTTCACATCGCGACGTTTTGCGCATGCGACTCTTCGTGCAAATTCACTTCTGTGCATGCTAGATCGGTATTAACCTGCAGGCAGGTGGGAAGGCTTTTTTCCACAGCAGAGGACGAGGAGAAGCCATCCAAACACAAAAAATTTTGCTGAACATTATGAAAAAAAGATGGCGGCGTGCACAGAGGGGCACAGACAGAACCGGATCCGTGATGCTATTTTCACGTCACCAGCGGATCGCTAAAGGTTTGGGTGATCTGGTCTGAACCAGGAGGAATCCACCCTTCTGGGGGTCATGTAATACTCTTTTGCAAACATCTGAGAAGCAAAGCCAATGGGGAAACTAGATTCACTTAACAACTGCAGTGATTCACTTAACAAATGTGATAAGAAAAGTTGTAAAATAGGGAAAAACTCACTTAACAAATTTCTCACTTAGCAACATAAATTTTGAGTTCAATTGGGTTCATAAGTGGAGGACTACCTGTAGCACACATGTAACCTGGAACTGTCATACCATAAACTATTGCACACTGCCATATTCTGACCACTATAAACTAACACAGTTTTCCTCTTGCAATTAAATGAAGTATGTAATTTCAGCAGGTGTGTGTGTGTGTGTGTGTGTGTGTGTGTATGGCAAAATAGTGGTTAATTTTTCTATTTTCATCAATATTCTGTGCAGATACATATGAGTTGGAGCTTTCATTGTCACTCTGTCTTTTTAATGAAATCTTGGTTTTCTGCGGATACCTGTCACAATTAGCTCAATTTTTTTCCCCTTCAAAAATTGTTTTGATTTGCTTTTGTGAAGTCTAAAAACCCAGTGCAGCTTAAAGGATCAACATTTCTGACCATCATATCAATCTCACTCCTCATTATGTAAAAACTATACACTGCATATTAAAATTTTAAAATTTTAATACAATCCTTGTGTCCATCAAACGCATGCAGGCACAGGGAAGCTTTATACAAAAATGGGAGATGAAGGCTGAGAGAGAAAAATATATCAAAGTCTCCAATTAACAGAAAACAAGGATCAGGGATTCCATTTCTGTATTTTATTATTCACTTTGTAGCTGTACTATTCACAATCAGACATAATAAAAATCAGTCAATCTCTGGTATTTTTAAAAAGTGCTTTCTTATAGTCAGAGTGTTTAGCATGGAGTCAGAGAATAGTTACTGTCAACAAACCACTCTAAATTTACACACAAACACAAAACAGAATAGAATGGTTGAACTTTGAAGCACCTTGAACCTAAGCATGGAAAATACTAGCAAGTAATAAAAAGAAGTTAAAAGCATTGTGGAATCCATTCAACTATTTTAGTTAAATGCAGGCAGGAAGACAGCTATTGTTGCTGCTGTATCATTCACATACGAAGCACAGTGGCCTTTGGAATGAATGTGTAATATTACAGTGGCATTTAAACATCAGAAATAAACAAGGGGGAAAAAAGTTTTAAAAATGACACATTACCTGCAAGGCACAACATGAATGATTGCAGTACGAGCAGTTCCCATGGCAACCTCATTTTCAGTTTCTGATGTCAAAAGGAGACCCACGTCCAATATGTAGTGATTAGAATGCTGCTTCTTTTAAGCTATATCCAATCTTTAATCTGTAGGAATAGAAAGAGCAGTATTACAATAAGATTTAGGATTACAGCTCCTTATGCTCTTTGAGACTCTCTGCTTTTCCAACCTTGATTTAAAACAAATTTACACCTAAAGGAAAAGAGATGAAAACAACTGGAATAAAAGTAAAATCTGCCACAGCAGCGGCAGCAGCAGACACATCAATTACTTTCAAGTTGCTTGGAGCTATAGAAGAAACCACAGCCCTCAAATCATGTCACTTTTCTTTTAAAAAAATGCATTTGTAAGTTACCTTCAGAATAGAAGAAAGGGTATCACTTAAAAAAAAAATTAGATGCTCTTTGGAATTAGCTCTCTACCCCATCCCATGCGCCTGACCTCAAGGCAACACTATTAAATTCTGGGTCAAGTCACTGATCCAGTAACAATTCCTGAATTAATTGTTAAATCCACTAAGTGTTGATCTCTGCCTCTTTTATCTTCTGACACCTTTGAATTTGCTAACTGTTACAGGAAACAAATGTTAACAAGGACAGATGGCAAGTCCCTCCAGGATGATAAATGCCCTTCAGGATGAGCAATTAAGGGCGGCTATATATCCCTCCCTTTTCACTCTGAGAGCCCGGGTGTCCTCTCCTCATTGCTCATGGGCTGAAGCTGCAGAGATAGCCTGAGATTAATCGCTTCCCTGTAACTGAAACCTTTCGCATGACAGTTGGCTGTCGGTCCAGTAGACCTCCAGGGCAGCTAGGGGAAAGGTTCAGCACGGTGGCAAACCACTTAAATTGTTTTAGCTATTTGTCTGGAGATAATGTATTTTTAGCAAAGTATGACTCTATTCAATAGCTCTGGGTGACTGTGAATACATATTGTCTTGTGTGTGTGTGTGTGTGTGTGTGTGTGTGTGTGTGTGTATTTTCCCTGCCTCTTATGGTCTTCCCTTCCTTTCAGTATACCTGCTCCATTAAATCCATTAGACGTTTCAAACATCATAACTGGAGGTCCTTTTTTAATGCATTAAATTGTGTGCATACTATTTAATGTAAAACATACACATCTTTTAAAGTATCCATGTCAAGAAAGTTTAGATTAACAATAATTAAAACATATGTTATTAGGAATTCATCCTCCTAATGTCTGGTGTTTAAGACAAACAGCATATCTAATAGAAAGTGGTGTGATATTATGAGACAAACTTGATGGTTTTTATAAGTTAACATTGCTCAATCTCTGCTAAGTAAGGTTCAGTGTGCTGACATGAGGAAGAATTGAGAATTGAAGAAGTTGTTCGAAAAGAACAAAGAATAACCCAATATATGTCAGTATTCCCACATCTATAGTAATTAATCTGATTGAAAATAAGCAGAAAATTGCCTATCAATAGAAGTGAACATTTTAAATATAACGATTACAATATACTATATTATGAGTTGGATAGATGATTTGCTACTGATTGCAACTACCTGCAATTATCAACTCTTATTGCAACAAACATATATAAATGGCATTAAAATTTTAAGGGTACATGCATTACTTGTACAAATGAAGATTTTAATAGAAAAATTGCAACTGTAGGGACAAATATGACCCCGCCAAAATGCCCTTCCCACTAAAAGCACGTGTCTTTGTCCAAAGAGAATATTTTATGGGATATTTGTCATGATCACAGCAGGAAGGAAGGGTTGAACTTCAATTTCTCTACTTCCACAGCTGAAAAGCCACAATTCTTTTATTACTTACATGTTTCAAAAGTGCAATTAACTTTTAACTAATTCACAAATGTCACTGAACTACTGCAGGAATAGTCCTAAGTGTAATAATATACTTATATGACACAAGTTATTCTGAGTCAGATGGAATCTCTTTAACAGCTATTATCGCCACAGGATCCAGTGATGTAGGGATTTAAGCCAATCCCATTGCTGTACGAGATTATCATCCCAGAATCATGCAAAATTACAGCAGGAGCTAAACTTTTAAAAGATGGAACACAGGTTTTCAATAAGATGTCTTCTTGAAGACAATACTGACATATGTATCTCTAATAAAGAAGCTTCCTAGGTGTACAAGAAATGTGAGATTCCAAAGAATCTAAATCTTGATTTTAGCAATACTTATGTTCCATGGCGAGTGGATGCCTTGGTGAATTTTGTTAGCTATTGTAGCAGGGAGGAGGAAGGAATAAAAGGAGGGTTTGGGAGGAAGGGATGGAGGCAGAGGGAGTGCAAGGAGAGGAAGAAGGGGCTTGGCTGGGAGGAAGGAGGAGGGGAAAAAAGCAAGAGAGAAGAATTGAGGTTGGTGAGCCAAGCTGAGGGAAATAAGGGGATAGAATAGCAGAGGCTTTTATGGGAAAAGTCTGAGAGAAATAAGGGGATAGGATAGCAGAGGTGTCTGTGGGACAAACCTGAGAGAAATAAAGGGATAGGATAGCAGAGGCTTCTATGATACAAGCCTGAGGAAGAGATGAGTTTGAGTGAAAGGAGCCAAGCAGAGGAAACAACGAAGAAGCAGAGGCCGTAGAAGGAGAGTCCAGCATGCAGTTCAAAAGAGAATGAAGAGAGAGAAAGAGGAAGAAGCTCCAATCAGCCAACCACCCCATCACATGACATGCCCGCTGAGAGGAGGCTGACTACCACCCAATTGCATGACCCTGACAAGTAGACGTGCATCGGAGAGGGAGGACGGTGGACTGACAGCAAGACAAAGAGGGCCAGGAGAACCCAGACTCCAGTGACCCTTACGAGGGTAAGCGTTATACTAGCAAAACAGCTTTGTGAGCAGAATCACCGATTCTGACTCCAGACAGCCTCTCCTTATGAGTAGACCATGGACACTGACATTTTTACCGATGGTTTATGATTGGTGTGGCCGAGAGTAAAGATTTACATTTTCCAAGCTCCAACTTCGAAAACAGCCTTTTCCAAGACTATGCTTGACTAAGCCTTATATTTTAGCTACATTTTTGGATTATTTTGTTATTTGCATCTTGGAGAGATTAAGACACTTAGATTGGAACATTTCTTCCTCATTCCTCTGGCAAATTTTCCTCTCCTTAAAAGATGGTGTAAATTTGATTTTGAAGGATTCAACAATATAAGGTTTTTTGGACTACGAAGCAAAAGGGTACTTAGTATATGAAGATGAAGTCTTATTAGCTGCAAACAGTTGTGGGTAGCCTAACTGGGTTTTAAGATCAGATTTCATTTTTTTGCTGAAAACTCCTTTTCATGACTGAAAAAAACAGGGTGAACAAATTATACAAGCCAGTTTCAGGCTTATGCAACTGGAAAGGCCCAGGCTTCTTCTAAGAAAACAATGCAGAATTACTGCACTCAGCTGCTGAACTGCTTTCATACCACTCCTGAGTACCATTTTTTGGATTTACCATTATTGGAAAATTAATAACAAAATGTTAAACAGTATATACAGTATAATGTGTGCGTGTGTGTGAATAATGTGCATGGTTCCACAATTAAAAGTTACAATTGTGGCCTCCTGAAAGACATCCCTTTTCCTAATTTAAGCTCCTCTATGCAATAATTTAGCTCCTCTCAATTGGCTGTTTAACAAGCTTAAATATTTTTTTTGTCCTATTCATGAAAAAAAATCCTTTCATTACTAAACCTGAATTTACTTTTTTTTTAAATTATATATACACAGAAAATTGAAATTAAGGTCAGGTCCAAGAAATTGGGTGAACAAGAACTGCAACTCAACCGGGGGGGGGGGGGGAGATACATATAACCTGCCGTCCCAATCGTGATACTGTTTGCCATGTGTCAAGTCTCATACATATTTAATACAGTTACTTATGGTAATAAGGTGATTCACCGAAATAGCCATAAAGGAGAAAGTGTGGTTTAGAATATATGCGGTTGCACATAAAGATACTTCTCAGCAGTAGTGGGTTCCTACCGGTGCAGTCCAATGCACAATTCTGGTAGCGGCTCGCTGATTGTGCAATTTGCGTGAGACCGCTCTGGTGCCATCTTTGCTGGTCCGTGTGTGGCGCTATCTTTTTTTCCGTATTTTTCAGTTATTTTTTGCTCCTGCGCATGCGCGGAAGCAAAATCTTGTGAGGGGATGCATGCTTGCATGCAGCGCACCAGTAGCAAAAAGTAAGCAACCCACCCCTGCTTCTCAGGAACACCTTAATGCAACTGCTTATTTCTCTGGGGTTTGTGTGGTTACCTTCTACAGCAGGCAATTATCTCTGGATAACCAGTGTGGTTAAAGTGTTGGCCTAGAAACCAGGAGACTGTGAGTTCTAGTCCTACTTTAGGGATGAAAGCCACTGGGTGACTTTATGGCAGGCACCCTCTCTTAGCAAAATTCACCTAATAGGTTGTCGTGGGGAAAATAGGAGGAAAAAGCGTTAATTAGGTATGTTCACTGCCTTGAGTTATTTATAAAAATCATATAGGTGAGTTATAAATAAATAAATGTTTGATTTAAGGTATTTCTGACTATATCTTAATGTGCCCTGAATCATATATTTCTCTATTAATCCAAAGCTCTCCACCCATCATTTTTAATGTACAACATCTACCAGATTGTTCAATTTACTTTTCTTCTAGAAGGATGCTCATTCTTTTCAGGTAAAAATACTGTTACTGCCAGCATACTTGTTACAATTTTAGTAGATAGTGCACTTTTGTTTTCATTTAATTTTACTTAAATAATTTCCAGACAGCCACCAATAATCAATGCACGGTTTTCTTTTTAGATTTCCATGACTTAAGAATCCTGAAGAGCACTTTCTAGCTGTAGTGACTATGAACAATGCCAAAGACAGGGATTAAAACTTTCTAAATCTGAGAAGTCAACGTCTTTATACTTACAGATCATTTGAAGAGCTGAAAAGGGATCTAAATACAATTTGAATCTAAAGCCATTCTCATGCTTGTGCCCATAGTTATCTAACCTTACTTTTGGCAATTCCATTCAGCTGTAACAAATTGTTTTGAAAGGCACCTTTGTCTATAATTGGATTTTGATCAGGAAAGTTGACTCTAAGAACTTGAAGCATAAGACACAGAAAGAAGCAACATGGGTAATTCTATTTTTCCAGCTATAAAGAGAAGCAAAGCAGTTTGTCATGGAGATCTGTGCATAGAGCTTGCCCTGTCCATTTCTGCTGTCATGTAAATTATGCTTAGAGTCACATCTAAAGAATTGAAAATGAGAATATGTTTCTTAGCAGCTGTTACATGCTTTTTTTTCCCCTTTGGAGGTCACTGCTGTGCTAAAGCATACTAATTCTATTAAATGCAAAATAAAGAAGCATTTAATGAAGTATGTTTTGGATGGCAGAAAATAAAGAATACATTAACAACCACAAGCTAAAGATCAGTCTATAGAAAACTAACGATGTTTCTCATGTTAATGTTGAAATATTCTACATGCTTTTCTGGGGAATAATTCAGTGGTTCTATTTCTGTTATTCTAAGTTTACAGGAAACTAAATCCCGGTGATAACAATGAATTTTTTTCCCATGCAAATGAAAGAATAATTAAATAGTGTCATCTCCCAATGGTTTGCAAAGAATTTCAGCCCAAGGGGATTAGGAAAAAGAGGGAAACATTTCAGTTTGTTCAATCGGATGTTTATTGAAGATTAAGTTGAGAAAGATTCATGTGAGTTTTTGGACTGCCATGACATTAGGAAATGTGTGCCATCTGTTTTCTGTAAGACTCATCAGAAAGGCACTGTCAGCCTGCCCCATTACTGCAGATCAATTGAAGCCAATTTCTAATCCCAGAATCCTGCTTCTCTCAATCTTTCATTCTGCTGACTGTTCAGCTAAACTCTGCAAGACAGAACATAGTCTCTGGAACGAGAGAATTTGCTGAATTCTCCTCTCAACCTCTATGCCAGCTTTTCTTAATTGGGATTCCATAGTGCACTAAGGTCCTTTGAGAGATTGCTGCTGGTTCTACCAGAGATCACGTTTGGGGGAAACAAACTTCATATTTTGGGGGACATTTTGCAATTCACAATGCTAGCGCAGTGGTGGAAATTTTGCATGCCATAATGTAAAATTTGCTGCTCCCTATCACTTTGTGGTCATGGTAAACATTGTAAAATAGAGATTATATAGGCTAGAAGTTAATTCTGTGGTGACTTTTTATTTTTGTGTGATTTTTTTAATACAGGAATTGTCTGACCCCTGAACATTATTTATTTATTTATTTCGTTGTATTTATAGGCCGCCCAACTCCCAAAGGACTCTGGGCGGCTTCCAACAATGGGAAAACAGTACAAAAATACAA
>JANHGD010008128.1:166127-180722 GCA_027560375.1 Imantodes cenchoa | reverse complement strand
TGTCCATTGGGCTGTTTTTTGTACTCTGGGACTTCAGGACCCTTCCCTGAACCCTCTGGAGTGCAAAAAACAGCACAACGGCAAACTGGAAGTGCGCTTTTCTGAACTTCTGCTTTGTCTGTTGGGGTTTTTTTGCACTCCAAGGCTTCAAGGAAGCTTCCCTGAAGCGTCCGGAGGGCAAAACAGACTTTCTCAAGGCTGAAAAATCAGCTGGCCAACGCGCGGATGCGCGCTGGAGCTGACATAGGGCAACGTCTCGCGTGCCCTCTGATATGGCTCCGCGTGCCACCTGTGGCATGCGTGCCATAGGTTCACCATCACAGATCTAGAGAAAAGACCTTAAAGTTGCCTTACAACATACTATTAAGCAATTCAAGAAGACATTTGTGTTAATATTAGCATTGGTTGCTAATTGTTTGCAAGGCACAGTTAAGTATGTTTGATTTATATCCTGCCTTTTATTCAGGAGCTCAAAATGGCATACCAAAATGGTACAGCACTGACTCCTCCCATTTTTCCATTCCAACAACCCTATGAGGTAGGCTGAGTTGAGAGACTCTGATTGGTCTACTGTCACCCAATGAATTTTCATGGGGAGGATGGAGATGGGAATAGGACTTGCACCTGGATCCTTCCAGTTTAACACAAATCACTACCCTGCACTAGTTTGATCAAGTTTTTTGGCAATAAAGGAGGGATGGCAGTTCCTGCAGTTACTCTATTTGTAGCAGATAGCTACAGCTCTGCTTGTCTTCTGTGAGGAAACAGAACCCATCATCTCACAAAAGAACCAAGTATGCTTCAACTTGAAAGCTATGCACATTAGCATTCAAACTATTCCTTAAGAATCAAATAAATTCAGAATCCACAAGATATCAATTCCACATAACTGTTAATGAATATTTTTATACTAATGAGGGAAAAGCAGAGGAACTTATTTTCAGTGGACTTTTAGAAGAATGCAAAAATCCCCAAGAGATTACAAAGAAGGCAGAGATGCTAAAAGGTTTATAATACCATACACAGAAGGCAATACTGGAATGACTGGCTTTAATGTAAATAATAACAACAACAAACAAAAGTCATGGGAGGATTTAAGGAAGAATAGAGAAAACAAGCACTTTTGTAATAAGAAAACGAAAAGAGAGCAAAGTCCTTGGCTCTTTGATCTCAATCACGTTCCACTAAGCTGCAGCAGCTTATCAAAAGATACGACAGTTGTCCTTCCAAAGCAAATAAGATGTCCTTCAGCACGTGACGTATCCGGGCTGTGGGCCGCGAGTTTGATACCCCTGCTCTAAGGTACTCCTGCTCTAAGGTCAATTCCCACTTTAGCCCTGAAAACCAGCAGGATGACTTTGGGCCACTTATTCACTCTCAACCCAACACACCTCACAGAGTTGCTGTTGTGGGGAAAATAGGAGGAAGAAGGTGTGTTGGATACGTTCATCGCTTTGATTATTTCTAAAAATAATAAAGGTGGAATATAGATAAATGCATAAAAATAAATATAAGGCAGTTATTGTATTCTAAATAGAATCCTGTTTTTTCCTTAGAATTCTACTTTTATGATGTTCTGAAACAACTTAGAATTCTAAAAACACCACAATGTGATTGATCCTACCAACATGTCACTTTTTTTAGTATCAGTACCTAAATAGAGTGTCCAAAGTTCTCCAAGTTTGATTTTAATACCCAGGAATGTAAAACACATTCCAGTACTGCTACACTTACAAATATAATTATTAATACAGACAGAAATAAAATAAAATAATCTACTATTCACAATTACTTTAATAATGCAACTAGTTACAGATATGCCCAAGGAAATTAACTACAAAAACTTCCAAATGAATGTATTTTAGCAAAGATAACAGAGGGAGCCATCAATATAAAGTAACAAGTTATTATTTAATAATTTTTTGGTGGGAAGATTATTCACAAAATTATAGTATTACACTGCCATCTAGTGGTAAAACAGAACTATGCATAGCTCAACATCAGCTGGAGCTTGGTTAGAAACAAAATAGATTGAGAAAGATCAATGCTATTTAATTTATACACTAAAATCATTAAACATTCATAAAATGTTCTTTTGAAGGAAGGCAAAATGAGACTAATAGAAATATTGGCAAAGTAATCCAACAGACTATATGCAAGACTCAACCAAAAATAAATTCTAGCCATAATTTCGCTCCAGAAAAAAACTCTGCATAAAATATCTGAAATCTGGAACCAGTGAAGTGGATCTACAAAAATTAACTCTTCTTAATGTCAAATAAATGATTTATATTTTATATCTCTAAATATCAGATATATAAATAGTTAGTGAATGTAATCAGCTGTTTCTAGAGGATGAGGAGAGAGGCTAGATTTGTTGATGATGTTAAAACTTTTCAGAATAGTAAATAGACAAAAATAGTAAATGGATAAAATATACAAGTGCAGAAATGGACATGCTAACCATAGAACTCAAAAGACAAAATAATTCAGAATATTATGAAACATGGACAAAAGGGTATGAATTAATAAAAAAAAAGAGAGAAATTGTGAGACGAAGACGAGAATATAAGATTTTATATGAAAAGAGATAACAATGTATATATATGAACTTTATCAAATAACAATGTATAAAAATGGATGAAAATCCGTATTGTAATATTATATGTTTAAAGTTGAAAAGCAATTAAAAAATATATTTAAAAAAAGAACAGTAAATACTGTCACAAAATTTCTACTCTTTGTGTAGAATGAACGTTGGCTTACCTGAATGTTCGTTCTATGTGCACTGCGGGAGAGTCAAGCATGGATTATCTTCTCATTTGCTTGGCCAGGGACTGAGTTACAATTTCTTTGACCATGCCTCTTCCTCTGGCCAAGCTCCAGTTTTTTCAACGAAGAACTGGAGAAGACGCAGTCCATCTGATACACTGATCACACCTCGACCCCGGACCATATAAGAACCAGGGCGGATTGGACTCTCCCGCAGCACACACAGAACTAACGTTCAGGTAAGCCAACATTCATTCCCCTGTGTGCTGCTTGGAGAGTCCAAGCATGGGATATACCCAAGCTAAATCGATGTTGGGTGGGAAACAGATTGATCCAGGGTTCCCTCAGCCGGTAGATCCCGTTGAAACACTTGTCTCCCAAACGCCGCCTCCACTGAGGCAAACATGTCCAGTTTGTAATTCCTCACAAATGGCGAAGACGAAGACCACATGGCTGCTCTGCAAATCTTGAGGATAGAGGCCTACGTTGCCCACGCTGCTGTGGTGGCCGCACTCCTCGTTGAGTGCGCTGTGATGCGGCGAGGAGGTGGTCTGGCCTGACGCTCATAGGCCAATGCAATGCAGGCCTTCAGCCAACGACCACTGGTAGATGGTGATACTTTGTTGCCCATCGTCCTGGGTTGAAAGGAAACAAAGAGCGCCTTTGAGCGCCTGAATCATTTCGTCCGCTTGCGTAACGCCTGGCAAACATCCAGCGTATGCCAATGTCTCTCAATCGGATGCCTAGGATTCAGACAGAAGCCCGGCAGGATAACTTCCTGAGTCCTGTGCAATAAGGTATTGACCTTCAGTACAAATGTAGGGTCTAATCAAAGGACCACTCTGTCGGCATGAAAAATATGTAAGTCCTGGCATACCAACTGGGCAGCAAGCTCTGAAATCCTGCACACCAAAGTTATTGCAACTAGAAAGGCAACTTTGAAAGTCAACAATCTAATACTAGCTTCATGGAGAGGCTCAAATGCAAGACAACTGACAGTTCTCAGATAGGGTACCAGTGAACAGGGGACAGTCACAAATTGTAAACTCTTTTCAAAAAACTATGCACTTGGCCAGTGAGGAGCCATGAGAATCACCTCTGCTTCCTCCTCCATGATCTTTCTGATGATCAGTGGGGTTGGAGAGAAGGTGTACAAGAGTTCCGTCGGCCAAGGAAGTGGTAGGCTTCCAGTGACGGACGACCGAATCTGTCCACGATCTAGTCGAAAAGAGCTGGGTGGAGTTGCCATTCGGACTGGTCAAGCATTGTCCTGCTCAACCAGTCCACCTGGATGTTGGCCACTCCCAAAATATGATCGGCTCGTAAGGAATGCAGGTGAGACTCCACCCAGGTGCATAAGTTCTGTGCTTCTCGCATCAACAACCTGAAGTGTGTGCCCCCTTGTCTGTTCATGTGCGCCTTCGCTGTGACTTTGTCCATCAACAGAAGGATGTGTTGATCGGAGAAATCCTGTTGGAAGTGGCGGATCGCTAGGTGGGCCACCCTCAGCTCCAACCAATTGATGTCATTGAGGTCTTGCCGCGACCAATGACCCTGAGCGACCTTGTTGTTGAGGTGGGCGCCCCAACCAAATAGGCTGGCATCAGACATCAGGATCAATTGCACCGGCTCCCGAAATAATGAACCCTTCTCCATGGCGGGCAATACCCATCAATCCAATAAGCGCAGGACCTGTCTGGGCATTTTGATGCAGGAGAGAGAGTTGCTACGACCGGACCTCTGGCTGGGTAGGAGAAGCCATTATAAAGGCCTGGAATGGAGTTGAGCCCAGGACAAGATGGAGAGGCACAATATCATTTTGCCTAACAACTGGGAGAGGAGTATTAGAGGCACCCTTTCTAAGGATTGCACCTACTGGACGATGTATCTGTATGGGCGGGTGCTGGCCCCATGGAAGGGCCTCTTAAACTGAGGCTGATGAGCCCTGTCCCAAAAGAATGACTTGTCCTGAGACCAGTCCGGATAGTGGCAGTACTGAAATTGATAGGGCTGAGTGGAACCCCGAGTCCGTGCCACAAAAGGACTGCCTTCTGTAGAAGGCGGAAGGACTCCTCTCAGCCCGCCTATATGAATGAGGCAAAACCTTCCTTTTGTCTTTCCCCTCCACTAAAATTGGGTCTAATACTTCTCCAAAAAAGTGACGACCCTTGAATGGGGCCCATGCAAGATGCCATTTGGATTTCACGTCGGCTTGCCACTAGCGAAGCCACAAGACGTGTCTGAAAGTGACATTTGAGGCCAGAGCCCTGGAGGCGAATTTAGCTGCATTGATGGTCGCATCCGCTGTATATTCAGCCGCAGCTATTAATTTGCAAATATCCTGCTGCAACCTAATATCATCTGGGGAAGCCCTATCCTGCATCTGATGTAGCCATAGAAGTGAGGTTCTGGTGATAAAGGAGGCTGCTGTGGCCGATCTAATAGCCCAGGCAGCTGCCTGATGAGTCTTATGAACAGACAGCTCCGCCTTTCTATCCTCAGCCTTAAGACCCTCTGCTGAGTCAGAAGGGAGAAGAGCCGAGAATGCCAAACTGGCCAGAGGAGGATCTATGACTGGGAACTCCAAAAGTTCCTCCATCTGCTACTCAGTAGAATACATGTGCTTATGCATGCTACTAGGAGCCAGTATAGAACCAGGTTGTTCCCACTATCATGTAATTGAATCCACAAAATATTGTGGCAAAGGGACCACCTCCTGCTCCGACATTTGCTCTGAAAACAGGCTGGTGGAGAGGTCCTGAGGGGCCACAGGCCGATCCCTTGTGGCACCAGATCCACTCAAGTTAGCAGTGGCTTTGGCCTTAAACAGTAATGTGCTAAACTGAGTTGGATTAAAGAGACCAGAATATGAAGGTCTACCTGGGGAAGTGCCCTCATCCTCAGAAAAATAAAATCCCCCCCAAATTTTCTTCCAAATTGTCATCCACCTCTCCTCAATATGCAATACTGTGCTCTGATGGAGTCAGGGAACAAGATTCTCTCATATAATCTCTGCTCTGAGAATAACTGTGAGGGGGGGACTCTGGACCCCTGGCCTAACAAGCCCCTTTGGGCCAGAGCTGCATCAATCCCCATAGTAATGGTATTCAGAATAGCATTATTCAGCTCTACAGATAACCCTTGGGCTGGGCGGATGGGCGGAGTCCAGCCGTTGTGGGGGTGAAAGTGGCTGAAGGGGCTGATGGTCTGATGGCCGCCCCAGGCTGTGCCCCAATAGCTGAATGGCCAGAGGTCAATAACCCTTCCTCCCTAATAGGGGCTAGGGAGCTAGTCTGAGGATCAGGTAAAACATTAGGAGACCATACCAATGGGTCAGCTGTCTGAGATTGTGATGAAAGATCTATATTCACAGGATTTTCAACTGCAGAAACCTCTTCAAAACCCTCAGCAAGATAGGCCTGTTTTGGGGCCTTAGCAAAGTGCTTCTCTAATGCCTTTGTCTCCTAAGGGCATCCTTATCAGAAGCAGAAGACTTGGATTTGGAATGGGAGAACTTGGACCTGGTAGAAGGAGCTTCTGCCTCCTTTCTAGCCTTCTTGGGCTGGGAACATTCCTCCATCCTGTGAGAGGTGGAAGAACCAGCAGAGCTGCTGCTAATTGAGGCTTTTCATTTAGCCATAATAGCTGAAATAGCAATATCTCTTATGAATCACTCCTCCAGATTCCAATTCCAATAGGAATTCTGTCCCAGAAGAGGATCAGAAGTACTCACTGCGCCTCAGTGAAACAGCAATGGGGAACAGCAATTAGCAAGGACAGCAGCAGCAGTAGCAGCAGAAGGAATCACAGGCACAGCAAAAGCGAAAGTAGCAGCAGCCGTTTTGGCGCAAGACCGTTAATACAGTCCTTTACGCCAGAAATGCTGACTGCCTCATGACTGCCAGCTGGCAATACAGCCACTCGCATGGAATAGGCTGGGATCAAACAAATAGCCTTTACTTCGAGGAGGCTGTGTGCTCCAAGCTCATCAAAAACGCTTGCCGTGCCCCTCCTGGGCTCCAAGCTGATCGGAGCTTCAGCAAGAAGAAACCACCCACAAAAATGGCTGTCCGCAGCGAGCCGATTGGAAAGGGTGTTCTCCTGAATAGAGATTCAAAGAAACAGCCAAAATAGAGACTTCTGAGCCTAAGGCAGTCCAGCGATCTCCTTGCAAGCCGGTACTGAAGCCAAACACGTCGCAATGGTGGCTAGCCAGCAATCCGAACACCGTGCTGGGTATGAAGGCTGGAAGCCTCCCACAAATGCCCCAGACTCTTCCCAGCCAATTTGATTTTTTTTTTAAAAGAGAAGTCCAATTAAAACAAATTTAATCCAATTAATTCTAATAATTACTGATATTAATCAGGAGCAACTCAATCTGTGTCCCTCTAGACCGACTGAGTTGAAAAAACTGGAGCTCAGCCGTAGGAAAGGCGTGGTTAAAAAAATTGCAACATAATCCCTGGCCAATCAGGTGAGAAGATAAACATGCTTGGACTCTCCATGCAGCGCACAAGAGATGATATTACTCATAATGTCAATGCAGAAAAATACTTTAAATATAGCTTTATTTTTCATTATGATAGTTCGACATTTACTACATGTTTCATGTTAACCGGAACTTTGCACATCAGTTAAAGAGAACTGTAATGTTGTAAATCTGAAAATTTTTTGCTGCAGTCTTTTGTCATCAGATATACATAGCGTTACCATTCCACTTCTTATAATTCCTATCAAAATGCTTAATGCATGAACCAATTTACTTCATGCTGAGTGAATTACAACCCATAAAGCTTAATTGCTTTCTATTATGCTCCCACACATCAAACATTCCTTGGCTTTTTGTTAAAATCATGAGCATTTCTGACTATATCTCCCTATATTCTACCCACATCATCTGCAACTTTAATACTGAATTGTTTTCCTGGAATGTTTTACCTACTTTGATATTTGTATTTCAGCATTCAAAAAATAATACAACAAAATAAAGACAAATGCTATATAAACGATTTCAGAAAGATATTTCAAAAAACATAACAACATACTCAAAGAAATCATTTTTGGATCAATTAGATCAGATGTAACGTTTTCCAGGCTTTTCAGGTTGCTTCACAGTCTCTGCAATGGGTTTGCCTAGGCACATCCCTTCTTTAATACAGATAGTCCTCAACTTACAATCACAATCGAGCCCAAAATTGCTAAGCAAGGCAGTTAAATGAATTTTGCCCCATTTTATGACCTGTTTTGCCTCATTTGTTAAGTGAATCACTGCAGTTGTTAAATGAATCATGCCATTATTAAGCAAATCTGGTTTCTTCCATTGACTTTGCTTATTGGAAGCTGGTTGGTAAGGTTACAAATGGTGAGCACATGACCCAGCATAGTACAACTGTCATAAATACATGCCAGTTGCCAAGAGCTCAAATTTTGATCACATGGGGTTGCCGCAACAGTGTGAAAATTACGACTATCAGTCACTTTTTTCAGTGTAGTTGTAACTTTGAACAATAACTTAGCGAATGGTTGTAAGTTGACGTCTACCTGTACATATGCCAATGTGTTCCAAAGAACCTTTTTTTGAAGAATTTGTGTAGCCCTAATGGAGATTATCAAACAATGGCATCAAACTATGGCCTTTATTTGTTTACAATTTTTTTTTAAATGACACTCAGCACTTACTGGACTAAAGAAGTGTATATCAGAACAAATTACAAAATTTCCTGAAGCTAAGGTGTATCATTAGAGGAAATATAATGAAATAAATAGCAGCATAAAAATATAAGTACAGTATTTATAAAATAATAAAATTCACCAGCGCTTTAAGAGGTTATTACTGCTTGATATTACAGAGGCACATGCAAAGATTACCTTTTAAGGACTGAATTTATTAAGGACAGACACTGGTTACCTATAAATGGAAGTTAAATGGCAGTGGCCTTCTGATTAATAGATGAGTATCTCCAGAGCTATGAACAAATAAATAAAGACAAACTGGATCTAATGCTACAAAACAAATTTTATACTATTATGGCTCTTGGACCTTTCTTTCCATTATATATAATTATATTTTTATTTTAGCTTTTCAGAAATAATCTTTGTAACCTCCCATCTACTTTTCTTGTATGTCTAAACTGATAATATTGTAATTTCAAACAAAAATGCTTTTCCTTCTTACTTTTGTTCCTTCAAGTCAGTTTTTACACTATTGGCATCTGCCAGACAAATCCCTGCAATTTTCTTGGCAAGATTTTTCAGAAGTGGTTTGCCACTGCTTCTTTCCTAGGGCTGAGAGTAAGTGAATGACCCAAAGTCACCCAGCTGGGTTTATGTCTGAAGTAGGACTAGAACTCAACAGTCTCCTAGTTTCTGCCTGATGTCTTAACTACTATATTAAACTGATTCTCCAATGGCTTTATTAATTTCAGGTTGATAATCCAATTTGTAGATAAAGACTTCATGGCACTTGTTGCTGCCACCATCTTGAGATAGAACTTATAAAATCATATAGATTTTGAGACTCTAGAAAGAGTGTAGAGAAGAGCAACAAAGATGATTGGGGGTGGGGGGAACTAGAGGCTAATGTATACAATGAAGGTTGTAGGGACTGGGTGGCATGTCTTGTCTAAAGAAGGGAAGCACTAGAAGTGACATGATAGCAGTCTTTCAATATTTGATGGGCTGCCACTGAGAAGAGGGGGTCACTCTATTCTCTAAAGCACCTGAGGGCAGGATAAGAACTAACAGAGGGAAGCTTATCAAGGAGAGATCCAACTTAGAACTAAGGAGAAATTTTGTGACAGTGAGAACAACTAACCACTGGCTTTCTTTCTGAAGTTGTGGGTGCTTCATCACTAAAGGTTTTTAAGAGATTGGATAGCCATTTGTCTTGAATGGTATAGAGTTCAGTGTTTGAGCAGGAAGATGGACTAGAAGACCTTCAAAGTCCCTTCCAATATTTTGTATATTGTACATATTGTGTATGTGGCCCTTTTAACTATTTAAAATGTCAGCCAGTTTCATTTGTAGGTTCTGCTTAGCATCTTTGGTAATATCATTTTTGTATCTTGTCAATTTTAAATTTATTTTGAAACAACTTCATTTTGTTACATCCTCTTCTATTTTTTCTTTTAAGCCCATTTTTATTATGTCAGACAGTCTAAAGAGTAAGTTCCAGGTACATAGTTGCCAAATATCCTTAAATTCTTCCAGAGTTAAAATATATTTCTCCCATTCTCTATTAATGGGTATTATCCTTTAATTATCATCTTTAATTATTTCTGGCTGCCTCTAGTAACCAGCCTTCAAAGTCTCCTCTTATCCAAAACTTTTTCCCAGGAAGGGATTTCTTAAACTTACACTCAATCATCATATATTTTAATAAGATTTTAAATAAATTACTGGAAATATTCTTATAACTTTTTGTTTCCAGTCAATCTGGCCCTCTAGTCCATTTAATTTTTTTTTTATAAAACTATCCTTTTGTAACTTATTTCCAAGTTTAAAAAGGGGTTTAAGCTTTAATTTTAAATTTTAATGTTAAAAAGGGGTTTAAGTTTAAATGTTAAACTTACCTAAATCTCCTTTCACTGCAGGCTGGATGAAAATCACCCAACATAACAAAACTGGACATTCTTCATGTCCAAAAACCAATTTATAAGCTACTTCCAATAAAAGTCATTAAGAACAGAAGTGAGCAAACTCAAGGTCTTTTTGAAAGGCTCCAAACCATGGCTTGGGTATTGCTGTCCCTCCCAACTCCCAGAGCTCTAAAATCTGTTGGAGATTGCTGTTTTATGGGACTATCTGTAAGGACACCCAAGTGATCTCAGGTCTCTCTCCTTCATCCAGAGAAGAACTTGGGAAGCAGCTTCCTCCACCAGTTCCACTTTCCAACTTGATTATTGCCTATGCTAACAGTGAAGCTGTCTTAGTTGGCCATTGCTTCCTCAGAAATGGGATATTTTGTTTTTCAATATCATTCTAGCATCGATGATGCTATCTGGTTTGAGTAATAAAACATTGGCAAGAAAACAACCAAGGTCAGAGAGCACCAAGGACCTCTCCTTTCAATATTTAGCAGACTATGTTACTTGGAGAATTAAAAGAAATACATGGACACCAATTTAAGGCAACCAATCTCTCGTAGACATTTGGTTAAAGAATCATATATACTGTATTTTTCAGAGTGTAAAATGCACCTTTTTCCCCTAAAAGAGGGTGAAAATTTGGGTGCCTCTTACTACACTGAATGTAGCCCCGTCCACCTGCTGGCCCCCACCCTTCAGCCTCCGCACATCCTTTCAAATGGAGCTTTTGGAAGCTGCAAACTCAGCCTCTCAGACGGAGTTTTTGGAGGCTGCAAACTCAGTTTCTTAAATGGAGCTTTTGGAGGGTGAAAAAGCAATGTGCAGAGGCTAAAATGGCAACCTGGAACAGCTACTGCCTTGTCGGACCAGTTCCGCGCTTTGCCTGCTGTACACACTGGAGTGCCCTGCAATGATCAGCTGCATTTCTGAAGCTGCGTATCTGCCCCAACGAGGCACGTGTGAGCGTAGTGAATGAGCGCACATGCTCACAACCAGCGAACCTGTTGCTAAGTTCACCTCTGGGAACAGCTGATTTGGGGTATTCCGGGAAGCCAATCCATCTGCCAATCAGTTGCTCATGCTGAATCAGGCTAATGTTCTGAAGCTGACCAGACTGTTGGTAAGGACACTAGCCAGATGAATACCAATGGATGCTGGTAGGCAGAGGCAGATTTTTTTTTCTTATTTTCTTATTTTCCTCCCCCAAAACTAAGGTGTGTCTTATACTCCGGAGCATCTTATACTCCGAAACCTAATTATCAAGAACTGCTTTATGCCAGCTTACTTTTGGAAACATATATCAGGGATTTTTAAAATGCTTTAGAAATGAAAGGTTTTTGTAACTTATTATCTGTTATATGTATCAGAGGTGGGTTCCTGCCGGTTCGGGCCTGTTCTATAGAACCAGTAGCGGGAATTCCCCCCCCCCCTTGCTGAACTGGCAGTGATGGCCAGCTGGCCACCCCCCAGAACTGGCTCTCTCAGCGGTGCTATAGGTGCCGCCATCTTGATTTTCACTTTTGTGCACGCTCAAAAGCTGTTTTTTGCTTCTGTGCACACGCAGCTGTTTCTTTAGCACTGCGCATGCGCACGGCATGGGAGGAAGCGAACCGGCAGCGAGGTTAGTTAGAACCCACCTTTGATATGTATGTGTCAGTGAGCCCAGCAAAAACTGTTGAAAAGTAAAAAAAAAGACTGCAATTAAAAAAGCATGTTAAAATTTGTTCAATTCATGATTTGCTGGAAAAAATATGACTGGTGCTATGGTTTATAAACTATAGAGGCGTATTTTAGAAGGCTGGAAAATATTTATAAAATTGGATAATTAATTGCATAATAAACTAGATTTCTCTTTTTTTAGTTGCATTACTATTTGCTAGTCCATGGCTGCCAAGTGTTCTTCAAACACCATTCAACTATAGTATATAGTTTTAATATAACATAAAGTCAATGTTTAGTTTTCATTTAACCAGTGTATCAACAGTTACATTGAAAAGTTATACTCCAGCAAATGTTAGAAAGGGAAAAATAAATTTTGAGAGGTTCTAGAAAATATTTGTTTTCTTAAGGAGACAGATAAAAAATTACCTTTATGCAATACGTGTTTTAAAGTTTGATAGATTCCAAAATAATTTATCTCAGTATCTTCTAGGCAAGGTATTAGTCAGGTTCAGGTATACCACTAAACTATGATTTTAATCATGCTTTTGCTACATTGTAATAGCTGTTTGTACATTATATATTAAACCATAAATCATGATTTATAAACCAAGGACTCAGTTCAGAGATTACCTTAGCCAAAACCAAGCAAACCACAGTAAGGCTTAGTGCAAATTACAGTTCCAGCCAATCAAATTATGGTCTGCTCTGAAAATGTATTTCACATGTTATATGTCTTGTACTGCATTAATTTATCATGCTAAATTATTACTGTGTATGATTACTTTCTGTTCCACATACTGAAGTTGGAAAAAACCTAACCTAGAATTTTCATGCAAATTGCTAGGTACAATGAAAATAGGTTGAGTGTGTTTGGTTGCTTAGCTACATCTGTTTGATGTCTGCAGTACATAAATACTTACTTTGGCAAATCAAAAGGATTGACTTTTTATTTTACAATCACCTAGAGACCCAATTTAACTTCCTTATAATGCTTTCACAGTGTACACAGCCTAATTTTAAATATAATGATCAATGGAACACAACAATACTTTGACAGTTTTTTCAAAGGATCAAGCTACATCAATTCTAATAACATCAAGTCAGCAATCCTAAAGTTAATCCACCTGAAAGGAACCCCCAATAAATAAACTTGTTTCTGAGAGAAAAATGCATAAGATTGGGCTGCAATAAGTCTGGATTTCAGTACTGATCAGAGGAATGCAGCACAAAAGCAATACTGCACATTTTCTTTTATAAGCCATTGTTCTAACCAGGAGACATTTTGTGAGGTTCCTAAGATATCTAAACATGTGTCTATTTTTAAAGAGCTGCAGTCTGCTTGATGCAGAGGTAAGAGACAATGAAAATTGCAAGGTGGAAATGGAGTTTATAATTGGATAAATTTTCTCAGCTCTAACACTCTTATTCTTCTGAGCACATGCCATACTGTTCTAACAAAACAGACAAAATTCTGTGGTTAATAATAAATTGTCACAAAATACTGAATAGTTGTGGCAGCAAAAGCAAGAATAATTTATTTTTAAAACTCAACTACATGACTATCCACATAGAGAGGTATCTTACATGCATTTCCAGGTAAAGCAACTCTCAGCTAAATTGGCACAGATCTGTCTGCATATTTGACTTTTAACATTATTATACATAGGATTAGACAGTTGATCCTTTGGTTGTAAGAACAAAACTATATTCTCCACAGTAATTAATAACAAGAAAAAAATGTTCTGTTCTTTCTACATACAAAGATAAGGCAACTGTCTCTAGAGTCTTTCCCATATAGAGGCCTGAAAGTTTTAGACAATAACCTCCTTCAATTCCAGACACATTCTATAGGATTATGGAGGTTGCAGCCCCATATATATTGAAAGTTGCTCTGACTATCCTAAACTAATAATCAGATTCATTTCCCCACCTCCTGAAAATATTTAAAGGAACGGCAAACTACAACCATTTTCAGCAGTGCTATTTTTTACTATTTGTTGCCCTGAGTTATTTATAAAAACATAAAGAATAATAAAGGTAGGCTATAACTAAATAATGATAAAGCCATATATGCCTTGTAGTAAGACTGTATGAAGCACAGTAATTTAACAAGAATTTTATATACACAATTATTAAATTAGGTTCCCACTTAAT
The DNA here is from genome assembly GCA_027560375.1 of Imantodes cenchoa. NCBI lineage: Eukaryota > Metazoa > Chordata > Lepidosauria > Squamata > Dipsadidae > Imantodes > Imantodes cenchoa. The sequence goes on along the minus strand of JANHGD010008128.1, from coordinate 166,548 downwards.
TATATTCAAGCACCTTGTATCTTAATTCTTGTTCTCGTACCAAAATACTTAAAAGATACAACAAAGACACTTCTACTTTTCTACACATTTCTCTCTCTTTTCATTAATCCACTACATTTTCTGCATCTGGACTAATGGGAGTTCAGAATATGGCTCTTTATCATGTTTCTAATGGCTGTAAAGCATATGCTTATTACGTAAAAAGTATTAGCATCATCCTGCTATAAACCCCAAATATACAGTGTATTTACCCGTACGTTTCCTGCAGATAACCTAGAGAAAATGAATTCTGCATGAGGAAATCTAATCCGGGCAGACAGAAGCAGTTGTGGAAACTGCTATGTAGTAAAAGACCTGAAGAAGAAGCATTTTTAAAGCAAGTCAAAAGATAATAAGTGGGTGGAGAAGAGGATGGATGCCA
>JANHGD010008128.1:85939-96907 GCA_027560375.1 Imantodes cenchoa | reverse complement strand
GGCCAAGATTTTTCCACGGACCACCAAAATTTTCTCATGGACCACCAATGGTCCACAGACCCACTGGTTGGTGACTTGTGTTTTAAACTGATATAAACTGTAATATGATAGCTGCCAGAATAAGATATGTCCAAGTATAACATATATCAACAGGCTTTTTCTTTGTCTGATTGTATAATTAATTTTTTCAATTAAAATGGCTCATTTTTAGCACACAATTATGTGACTGAGAATCCGAAGGAATGTGCAGACTTTTCCTAGGTACCAAGAAGAGGCTATGTTTCAGAAGAAAATCATTACTTCATCGTTCTGGAATCTTTGGTTTCAAATTCCTCCAATCCCTGAGATAAAATATAGCATGGCTATAACTATATTATTTGTTAATATTAAAAAAGTGGATATATGGATTTGAAATAATAACAATAAAATTGATAAATCTCAGTACAGTCATGAAATTAGATTAATACCTTCTCGTGTGAACATTGCAACTGCGATGCCATCAGCAGACATGCATCATACATCCACCATTTTATAATGGAAGCCAGCCTTGCAGAAGATTTATGCTCAAAAGTAAAATGCATGAGCTATAAAACATGTCCTTTTTTATTTGTGATTAAACTACTGTCTCCTGTCTGAGGTGAAAAACTACAAATTATCCCCTTGAAATTCAGTGGGGGGGGGAGGGGAAAAGCAGTATAAAAATGTGCAGATAAGACCTTAAAGAATGCTGAATCCCTCATCCTGGTAAATTATGCATGTACTTGTAATAATTCATTCCTGGTCTTTCAGGAAGGTCTTTTGAGATAAGAAGGTCTAGAGTAGCAAAAATGTTTTCAGTTTAAACATTACATTGGTTTTTGCCCCAGTTTAATTATGATTGAATTCCAAATGAGGGAGTATAAGTAGTATAATTTGGTTCAGTCAATTTTTTCAAAATATGCAGCTTTTTCAAAGTATACACTGTATGTATGCATTTTAGTATTCTTGTGAATTTTCTGCCTAATTTTGGAACTTCTTGCATTGCCTTTTTTTTATTTCCTCATCCAGCAGAAATTGAGCCCATCAGCAGGGAAGGAGGAGAGCAGGCCTGATTCTTTTCACATTTATGAGTTCAGTGATTATGCTGGCCCTCATGAAAGATTGGACCATCGGTAAAATCTGCCCACTGAAAGTGAGATGAATACTTTTCACTCTAAAGAGCTTTGGTGCAATAGGTCAGAGCTATGTGGTTGAAGCTCTTTAAAACTTCCCTGATTTGAAGTGTATATCAGGAAGCAGATGGAGTTTGGAATGGGATTATGGAATGTGGTAATCCAGTTTACATCTTGAATAAGCTTCTGGATCTAGTCTTTCCCATCATATGTTGGTAGCCAATTGTTTCTATTCCTGACAAGAGCAAACTTGGCCATAGTAACCTTATTTACATCTAGATAATGTATTGTCATAGGCTGTACTTAGACCACTCTTGGAAGATTCTTAGAAACTGCTGTTGTTCCCAAATCAGGGGTGGAATCAAGCAGGTTCTGACACATTCTGGAAAACTGGTAGCGGAAATTTTGAGTAGTTCAGAGAACAAGCAAATACCTCCTCTGGCTGGCCCCAGAGTGAGGTGGGAATGGAGATTTTGCAATATCCTTCTCCCAGGAGTGGGGTGGGAATGGAGATTTTGCAGTATCCTTCCCCTGCCATGGCCACCAAGCCACGCCCACCAAGCCACACCACACCCAACAAACCACACCCACAGAACTGGTAGTAAAAATAATGGATTTCACCACTGTCCCAAATGCAGCAGCAGGAATGTTGGTGGTCATTTGAAGGTAGGTGTCAAGATTGAACCACTTTGCTTCTTTCAAACCTAATGCTTTTCAACTTGCCAATGAACTGGGGGGATAGGAAAAGGGGAAATAAGATGCTGAGAATGTCTCCATGGACCGTGAGAGCCTAGTAACCATCAAGGTCATCACTGCAGGTGCTTGAGAAAGTGATGGATTGTTCCCATAGCAAAAGGACATCTCATAATTGGACAATGTGATCAACCAGGGAGGGGGAAACGGGAAAGTATTGTTTAACTAAGCAAATAGTTGCATGGGAAAACCAGAACTGATTTTGATTCTTCAGTACCAAAATGATGTATCCAATAAAGTTTTACTTTTGGGAATTCAAAACTCCAGAGAGTGTTTCTTTCTTTTGGATTCACTAAACGGACAGATGACAGTAGGACTACATATTAGTTCTATAGGAATTGTGCTGGTTGCCTAATGATTTTTGTACCCAATTCAATGTGGCTATTTAAAACATCTAGTTGCAGGATTGACTAGGGAATATTTGTCTAATATTGGCAATAACAGAAGTATTTCTGTTTATTCCAGTTTTAACTAAGGCACAGCTGGTGGAGATGAGAGAAAAAGCCATCTCAGCAGCTTGACCTGGATGCACCTGGTTTCAAGAGAATAGGTTGGCATCTTCTGTGGCGTGCCTCTGCCAACCAGTCGAGATCTTCCCATTCAAAAAGGCATTTTTCCACCGCAGGGAGTATTAATTTTATCTTTTTCTACTGCATCCATCAACTTTTCATGTTGTTTCTTGTCTTGCTTTTGTTTTTCTTTCTTTTAAATGAGTTTAATTTTCTCTTAGTTTTAACTACTGTTAGTCATTCTGGGCAGTGTTTAGGCACTAAAAGGCTAGGCTATGAATTTTTATATAAATAAAAACTTAAATGAGCTATTTTGCATCCAGAGAGACAACAGTAACACTACCAAGAGTATTAAAGCTTTATTTTAAAAAGGGAAAGACTTGGTCCTTTTTCTTCCCTTTCTTCTTTTTTCCTCATTAAGATCTTCATCCCTCAGTGAGGGCACCAGAGAACTGCTCTCTTCCTTGTAGCTCTGTAGGGGGCATAGACAAGGGCAATCAAGCATAGGTAGAGGCCGGTCTAGCATAACCCCCCCGAAACGATTTTAAATTTTGTCATAGGATTTTAGACAGCCACTCATTATTTAATCCGATTTTAATATTTATATATTTGTATCTATTGTATTTTAACGTATGGCTGTACACCGCCCTGAGTCCTTCGGGAGTAGGGCGGTATATAAATATTATTAATAAATAAATAAATAAATAATATGTTGGTGAACCCAGCAAGTGTGGTTTGTAAAACATGATTTAGAGTTTAGCATATTGTATGAATTCTCTTAGCTTACGTTACAGTTATGATAAAATTTAGAGAGTAGCGGGGCTCATTGAACCACATCAGAGACAACACTAGAGATGTATACATAGACAATAAATAATTCCTTGGTATTTGCCCTTAATATTGAGAAAGTCTCCTGAATAGTCGAAGCTTCACCATTTGGTCTGGTTCTAGAGACAATTACTGTATACTGAGAAATCCAAGTGAACAGTCATCATTGCCACTTTAGTATATAAGAAAACCTTGCAGAGAATATCTATATATGCTTCACAGCTTACAATGAGTCAAGATTGGCAGGAGAAACCATTGTTATAGGTGGAACTCATCAAAAGACCTCTTTTGCAATTACCACAGATAATTTTCTGCCATACTATCAGGGTTTTCTAATCCGTTTGGATTCAGAGTGCTTTCAAAAGGGCAAAAAAAAATCTGAAAACTCATACCAGAAAGATTGAATACTGGCAGAGGAACAGTTTAACAATATTCTCTATTTGGGGTATTTTAATGTTTGCTACTGAGTCAGTTGCTTTACTTTACGGTATATCTGCTTCTTATCAACTAAGCTGGTTGCCCAGAAATTAAAATGGCATACTTTTTACTTTCAAATTTTTCAGTAAAGATTTCCAGGCATGTTGCCTAGTTCTAGTCAATCACTGTAGCTATTAGAAAGTTTGAGGCTTAGTGTTTATTTAAGAGGATTCCAGATGCAGGAAGATGCCTAAAGCAGCAGCTAGTTCCTCATATGTAGCCTTCATCAACCCATGTATTTGCTGCAAGAGAGAGACTAAACAATATAGGAATGATAGTGGAAGATACAGCACTTTCATGTTTCTAGCACAACTCATTTGGCTTTTTTTTGCGCTTTAGTAAACAAAGCTGATCCACTTTAAAGTTGTACCTCCATTCTTAAAGAAGGGAAGAATTTATGGATTTTCCAGCTTTAGGGTATGATTTCTGTTCTAGCAAGAAAGTTGAAATTCTGCACTATCATGCCATTATAAATTACATCAGTCAAACAATTCCTTTGCATTCAAAAGAACTCGGAGACTATCATATTAACTTACGTCAATAGAACACCCAAGGAGAGAACCTTTCTGAAGGGCTTTCTGGATTATTCTGAACAGGTTTGGTGGTGCTTTCTGCAGCTCATACCACTCTGCAATTCCACCAGTGAAGTCTTCAAAGCCCTCAGTAGTGCTTCCCCCTGAAAGACCTTCATAAGAACCATTCACCCTGTGAAAGATACAACCCAAACGTTTAATATTTAAGAGCTCTGTCTTTGGAAATCCACTCTTAACAGAGATGGAACTCCATTCTTAGATGTCTACACTGTCTCTTTTTTTCATTCATGAGAAATCAAACATCAACATGTGACTATCACAAAGAGTGATTTCTCCCTTGGCCTCTTACCCATCATTATGCCATTATTAAATTATGTATGTAGTTTATGCATATGTAAACTATGCATATGTAAACTATACCCTGATGTTATGAGTATGGCTTTATTACTTGTTTTGGCTCCAAACAAATGTCATGGATTGGGAAAGTTAGAAATGAAAGTTTTATGCGGAATATGGGCAAATCTTAACTAAAGCAAGCTTTCACCTGAAGTACAATGTGGAACAAGGATTCACAAATCAGTATTTTTTTCTACTTGGCATAATATGAATCAATATTGAATTACAAAGCTGTTCTGTTCAACGCTTTCAAAATTATGCAATTTTCTTTTTCAAACATCTCTTTTTATAATTTTCCTAAACATAAGCCCTTTAAAATTATTTCTGAGCTGATAATTGTTATCACAAATGATAGAGAATTGGGAACCATATTTTGGTTCATATATTAATCCAGAAAATACAAATTAAAAGGGAGATAATTCCTTCCTTCCTTCCTTCCTTCCTTCCTTCCTTCCTTCCTTCCTGCTATTATTAAAAACAACAACAGAAACTGCATTTAATTTCCTTTCTCTTTTTCTTTCTTTTTTCCAGCCATGCTTACCTACCTGTGTCTATAAGTCAAGGGAAAATATTAATGGATATTAACGGATATTGAATACGTTGCTTTTGATCATGGTGTCTCCCCTGCCAGATAATGAATTCTTTCATTCTAAGTTTGTTATTTTCAGCCAGGTTCAAGCTACCAGATTTGGAGTTGAAACATGTTAAATAGTTCTTCAGAGTTATGTCCACCATATCATATCCTAGCTTTACGTTTCACTTATGGGAAACAAATCCAATATAAAACAAGAGAAGACTTCTAAAGTTTGCATAAAGCAGCAGAATGTTCTTAATCTTCACTTACTTGGCATAGGCCTTCTCCAGTAGGGCACTCCAAAATTCATTTCTCTCTGCTGAGTGAACAAAAAGTAGTTCTCCATTTTTGGTTGGCAATCGATCATCAACAACAACCTCTGTCCACTCTCCATACTGCCAGAACTGAAAGGGGAAAGAAAACAATCCAATCAAAGCCCAATGACATGAGCTATAGCCATGCTCTACGGTCAACAATGCTGGTTGGAAATTCTGGAGGCTGGGAAGATTGCTTTGGTAAGGAACATGGTTTTATTCAAGAATAATTGGAATTTATAACTATGGAACTGTGGAGCTGGAAAGATCTACAAGCATCATCTAGTTAAGCCATTTGTGAGATGTGGCTATCGGTGCTTGTCTTAAAACCTCCAGAAGGAGTACACACATCCTGTCATAACTATTCTACTGTTGATAGATTTTACCATGTATGTTTTTCCTTATGCTTGCTATTACTATATAGGATAGAATAGATAGATAGATAGATAGATAGATAGATAGATAGATAGATAGATAGATAGATAGATAGACAGACAGACAGACAGACAGACAGAGAGACAGACAGAGAGACAGACAGAATTCTTTGTTGGCCAAGTGTGATTGGAAACACAAGGAATTTGTCTTTGGTGCATATGCTTTCAGTGTACATAAAAGAAAATACACATTTGTCAAGAATCATGAGGCACAACACTTAATGATTATCATAGGGTTCAAATAAGCAATCACACAGTGATTAGCAGTAAATTGCTGGACTCAATTATGGTGGTGATGGGTGCACTCTTGGATGCCATGAAGGCCCAGGTTGTAGACTGATCATCCTGGAGAAAATCTGTCTGTGGGGTTGGCAAGAGGCAACACTGATTTGATGGGACATAATTGGTCAAGAAAAAAGCCTGAGCTCTACTTTAGCTGCCAAGCTATACACATCAAATGGACAAACCTGTTTATCCCGCTAGTCACGTATTAAAAGAATTCTGTATAAAACCTTGGCTTCCAGTTTGAGGTGCTATCCCTCAAATCACATAGAACAGTAATCTCCATAAATTTGTACTACCACTTGCTTTCCTTATCATAGCTTTCGGTTTCTTTTATTTTTTCCTGCAACAATCAATAGTTGAATTTCCTCAAGTAATTTTATCTGCACCATCTTATGTGGCCACCAAGAATTGACCAGTTAGACACCTTATCACTAGTGTCAGCTTGAACCCTTAAAGCTAGAAGGACAGTCATGCCATAACATTTCATTAGCCATGAACCACCCAGTGCTTAATATTGCTAATTGTAATGGGTCATGTCGACTTAACTTAAAATCTGCTGTGCAACAATCTACTCTTACTATCATTAAAAATAAACTTCACCTTTTCAGATCCCTAATACTTACACAAGTTGACATTTAGAAGGGAGCAGCAGAACAAGTATTAACTTCTAGCTGGGTGCAATCAAGATGAACCTATCCATAGGCTTATTGAAGCTTAGATCTTCAGTCTATATTAGCCTTTTCAACCTAGTGCTTTCCAATTACATTAGACTATAGCTCCCAGGATTCCCAACCTTGAGAGTTAACATAACACAGTTGGTCAATCCGCCTAGAGTAAGTAGGCACAATTTTCAGTTTCCCCACCTTTTTTTTTGTTTGTTTGTTTAGGGCAGGGTGTGCTATTCTGAGGAGGAAAAAAATATTAATGTCGGGTGCTATTTTGGGGCACAGGGGAAGATTTAAGGCACTTATTTTCCCTGCAAAGAAATTGAGTTTGAAAACTTTATCCACTCCATTGATAGCAGAAACCATTCTCTCTAACCACCAAGCAAGGCAAGAGCAGGAAGTGCTGTTCCCAGAAAAAAGATATAATGGAATCATAGGGCATCGGGTAGAGAAGGTTTATCCATATTGTCATTTCTCTTTGAATGCAAAACTGCATGGAATGGTGGTAGAACTTGGAGCTCCTAACCAAAGCAACGTGACCATCACTGTGACGATACTAGTAGATTTTTAATTTATTATAATTCAAAATGATGCTGTGGTTAATTTTAAGTACCGTATATGTGGATGGGTCTTACTATAAACATTAAATTAAAGATTAATTTAATATGTTGTTTTCTTTATTGAGTTTCTAACTCAATACTGCATTCTAATTCCACTTGGTGGCACAGTGATTAAAATGCAGTATTGCCGGCTAATCTCTGCCCATAGCCTGGAGTTCGACACTGATGGGACTTTAGGTTGACTCAGCCTTTCATCCTTCTGGGTCAGTAAAATGAGGACACAGATTGTTGGGAGAAATATGCCAACACTAAAATATTCAGAGAATGCTGTACAGCATTATGGAGCAGTAAGTAAGTCTAAGTCCTATTGCTATTGAGTTTACACAAAAATGCAGGATTATGGCAACAGCATAATGAGCACTGAAGAACAGAGATACAGTAAGTCCAGAAGCATTGAAGCAAAATAAAAATGTCCCTTCTAGAGATTTTTATTTCTGCTTTTTTGCCTGAGGAGAAAAATACAGAACTTTAAAAAGTAATTTAGCCATATTTTACTTTCAGTGCTTTTTTACAGCTATGAAATCATTTTATTTTTATTAACAAAATAAATTTATTAATAATGTAGTAATATTTAATAAAATAATTGTATGTAAAATAGGATTATATGTAAAAATTTAAAAATAGTTCTGTGTATATGTTCCGTTTCCTTCAATATCATTAAATATTATTTGCCCATTCAATATCATTAAAAATAAAATGTTATGGATTCATATGAAAACCATTTTTCTAAGTTTTCTAATTTTCACAGCCATAAATTGCCCAGAAAATAATGAAAACAAATGTTTTGTTTTGTTTTGTTTTAAATCTCTGGGCTTTTACAGCTGTAGAGGAAAGACCCATTACAATGATCTCAGATCCAGAAATCACATTATTTTTATCCCAGTTAGATCGAAATGAGCCTCAAAAGATAATTCTCTACGGCTTCTGGTTTTTTTTAAATATATAAATTTAGGTAGGTATTATCTTCCAGAATAGGAAACCGTGGGATGAAACTTGCTCCATCAAAAAGCTTCAGAAAATTAGTAAAAGCTTCCCATTCCAGCTTGTATTGGAAGAATGCTAGTTACATTTTCAGGGAGTCCTCACTTAATGACCATTGTTTTAGCAACTCTTTGAATTTACAGCGGCACTGAAAAAGGTGAGCTATGAGCAGTTTTCGCACTTAAGACCTTAGCAGCACTTCAGTAAAAAATCAAGGCAAATGAAATTTATAAACTAGTAAGCAAGCTTAGAAATTGTCGGAACTATTCCAAATAGCCCCATTTTGTGTTCAGCAAAATGTAACAGCTTCTAGCATCATAAAGAATATGCATGCTCACTTATATCGCATCCTCAAATGATTTGTGAAAATATTTCTGTTTCTGTATGTGACTGCAGAGAAGCCATATTGAGAATCTCATTTTCACATCAGCAGTTAAAATAATACAATCTTGTTTGTTTTTCCTGAATCCTGAAGTTGAATTGAATTCTTTTTTGGCAGTGAGTAGATTAGAAGCACTTCATTATGGGACATTTAAGCGGCTGTGAAATTAGTCTGTTGGAACAAAAACAGGACAATTATGTATTTATGATAAAATTGATACCACATTGTTGGCTTTTGTTCTTTAATATCCCAAAGGAATGAATTAGTAAAACACCAGCTATAATTTCATTAGGGAGAGCAAAGTTTTGTGCAAGAGACTTGGTGACAAGATTACTGTGTATATACTGCAAGCCTAACATAGAATCAGGTTTCATATTGTCTTTTTTCCTTCTTCTGTTCAGTTGTGTGAACTAGGGGTGACATGACAGCAGTGTTCCAATATCTAAGGGGCTGCCGCAAAAAATAGGGGGTCAACCTATTCTCCAAAGCACCTGAAGGCAGGACAAGAAGCAATGGGTGGAAACTAAGAGAGAACGAGTCTAGAACTAAGAAGAAATTTCCTGATAGTTAGAACAATTAATTACTTGCTCCAGATGTTGTGGGTGCTCCATCACTGGAAGATTTTAAGAAGAGATTGGGTAACTATATGCCTGAAATGGTATAGGGCCGTGATGGCGAACCTATGGCACGCGTGCCAGAAGTGGCACACAGATCCCTCTCTGCTGGCATGCCCACCGTTGCTCCAGGTCAGATCTCTATGGGGTTTCTTTTGTGAGCTTCTGTTTTCCTGCAAATGAAACAGAAGCTCACGGAAGAAAAAGATCTTGCCACGCTGCCGGTGTTCGGATCTCCCGCCGACCAGCTGGTCTTCGGGTCTCTGCTGCGCATGCACGCACACATACACACACACACACACACACACACACACACATGCAAGTACACACACACACACACACACATCTGTAAAAAAGGTAGAATTTTACAGACTGAAAAGTATAACTACAAACTCTACAGTATTTTAAAAAGGATACAGGAGATGCCTGAGAAATTATAGAACAATCAGCTTAACATATTCCTGGCAAATCGATAGAAATGAGAAACTAGAAAAAAAAATTAAGCGTAGAAAGGAACAAGCCTTTCAAAAGGAAGCAGCATGATTACTACTCAGGTAAATTTTGCCACACCAAATTTTTAGAGTACTTTGAGAGTGTTGAGAACCATATAAATATTGGCACTATATTTGAATTTTCAAAAAGTCATTGACAAAGTTTCTCATCAAAGTTTTTGGAATCGAATTGCTGGTCATGGGATAAGAGGACCTGTCCTTTGGGAATTGATAAGTGGGTCAACAAAACAAGGAATTGATGGGCTTTTTTTCTCAGTGGAAGAGAGTTAGAGTTTGAGGTAGGTTCAAGTGGAGAAAAATAGGAGGAGGAAGGAGTGTTAAGTATGTTCCCTGACTTGAGTTACTGATAACGTAATGAAGGCAGGATGAAAACAGATCTATGTTGGGTCCATAGCTTTTGAACTTGTTCCTAAATGATCTGAATGTAGGATGAATGAGCAGTTGGCGAGAGAGATGTCTGCACTGCCTGCTTGTTAGAACCCATAAACATTTGGCCCCTGTGAGAATCAAAATGTTGGAGAAATACTGGTTTTGATCTAATCCAGTAAGACTGTCTTACAGTCTTACGTAATTATAAATAATTTACAGTCTTACGTAACTATAAATAATGCCAGTTTCTGATTGCCTATACATAATTTAGCAGTTCAGAAGATGTAGAATATTATCTGTCAGCATCTGTTGTTTATTTTGTAGGTGCTAAAAACTAGAAATTAACAAGTTCTAATTAAAGTCTATATTTTTTTAAAAACTGGAACATGATTTCTCCTCTCCTAGTCTCTGCACCTTTTGATTTAGAAGTTAACTGTCCTTGATTATAAATTCTAAACCTTGGTTTTCAGCAACGAAGCCACTGTGTTTCTTACAAAATACAATGAACGGTTTTGAATATGTAGCCTCTGGATCCTTATACCCTTTCCCAAATTCAAAATAGAGTGATTTA
>JANHGD010008124.1:5188-18651 GCA_027560375.1 Imantodes cenchoa | reverse complement strand
TAGAAGGCCAGATCCTGAAGATGAAACTCAAATACTTTGGCCACCTAATGAGAAGGAAGAACTCACTGGAGAAGAGCCTAATGCTGGGAACGATTGTCGGCAAAAGAAGAATGGGATGACAGAGAATGAGGTGGCTGGATGGAGTCACTGAAGCAGTAGGCGTCAGCTTAAATAGACTCCAGAGAATGGTAGAGGACAGGAAGGCCTGGAGGAACGTTGTCTGTGGGGTCGTGATGGGTCGAAGATGATTTGCAATTAACAACAACAACATTTCAAAAAGTCTTTTAATTTACCACTGCTGTCCCTTGATGCTGATATTTTACTATTGCTTTTCTCTTTCAGTTAGGCATTTTGTTATGTTGCTCATCGCATTGCTCTATTTTTTTGCTGTAAAATTTCCTTTTTCCTGTGTTATAAAATTAGCTTCGAGGAAACATTAAGAGAATTTTGAAATCTTTTGAGTTCTTACTTATCCTGCATCTAAGAGGCAAGATAAATTTAAAACTCTTAAGGCTGTCCAACCAATTTTACTGTGGTTATGTTTTGATCTTAGCAATGTATAATCTTATCAGGCAGACTTTAGAACCACTAATTTTATTCCCTTCCTTTCATAAGGTTGATCAGTAAGAGATTTTATGTTCTAAAAAAACCTTCCTACTAATTTGCTTGCTCTGATTTGATACCCGGCCTTCAGGTAGGTTGGAGCATCATTTCCAGCCAGGAGAAGACACAGAATTACAGTGCAATGAATCATCTGAAACAAAGAAACAAAGAAACATTATCCACCAAGGATAACCTCCCTTAGACCGGTACGCTCCCACAGAGAGGGACTCCTCCGGGTGCCGTCGACCAAGCAATGTCGGCTGGCGGCCCCCAGGGGGAGAGCTTTCTCTGTGGGGGCGATTACCCTTTGGAATGACCTCCCGGTAGATCTTCGGATGGCCCCTGACCTGACCACTTTCCGCCGAAATTTAAAAACACTACTGTTCCGGCAAGCAGGTCTTGCCTGATATAAAAAAAATTTTAAAATGGGTTTTAGGGGGTTTTAGCAGCCAGAATTTGGTTTAATTTGATTTTAAATTTCCATGGTAGGGATTATTTGTATAGTATGTTTTATCTGTTTTTACTTGATGGCTGTAAACCGCCCTGAGTCCTACGGGAGAAGGGTGGGATAGAAATAAATTATTATTATTATTATTATTATTATTATTATAACCTGGGTTGCCCTCCGTGTTGCGACCCAGCCTGCGTTTTCCACAGCTGGAAATCAGTTGCAGAGTCCCAGGAGCCCTCCTAAGCATTGGAGTTGGGCAGGAGGAGCTCCCTTTGATCCCAACCTCCCCACCTGAGGGTCTGAGGCTCCTCAGTTTGGGGGTCTCCTGGGGGGATTCTCCTCGTCTTTGTTGGAAAACCTTCTTTGATCAGTAAAATACAGATATTAAGGAGGTGGCCGCTGTATGCAATCAAAGCTTGATGAAGTTGGTGACCCCAGAAGATGACGAAGCAGACGAGGGCAGGGAGCCCCTGCCAGCGCCCCAAAGAGAGGTTGGCCAAGGAGAGGCTGGCCCCAAGGCAGAGCAGCCCCCGAGTGGTGAGTCCTGTTTTCAAAACCCTGGAATAGCCAGGAGTTTCTTGCTGTATCTGAGGCAATAGCAGCATCTCCATCTTCTGCAGACTAAGAGGACTTTGCTTGGGCCTCTGGGTCTCAGTTTAAGAGCATGAAGGGCAAATTGCTAAGCCATCTGGGACTGAGCCTGGTGTCCACTTCCACGTGGGAATGGCAATAGGGTTCCCCGTAACCAGTTTAGGGCTCTGGAGTGGCTTGGTTTTCCCTGGATCTCCTCCCTTAAAACTGCCCGGGCAGGCGCTTGCTGCTGCCCAGAGTGGCCAGCTCTTCCTCGATTGATCACAGCGACTAGAACTGCCACCGATGTTGCAGATGTGAAAGGAGTATTGCGAAGGGTCACCCCTCCTGAATTTATAGGTGATGGGAGTTTCATTTGCTATTGTGAAGTTGCTTTCTCCAGTTTGGTGGTTGATTTGAATTGCGGGTCCCGTTTGGTTCCCCTACTTTCTCGCCATCTCTCAGATAACGGATTAAGAAGTCATTCAACCTGCACTGAGTTGCTTATTTATTTGGGGCAGTTGCCAGCTCGGCTTCAAAGGTCCTTTTGCTTTGTAACTTTTGCTTGAGTTGCTGCAGAGCCAGTAGTTGGCCTGGAAGCTGCAGAGGGGCTGAGTGTGGCTGCTGAGGCCACGGGCCCCTAGTTGGGAAAGTGCTGCCCTGCAGGCCTGGGAGTGGAGGCTCTGGACAGCTGTGGCCCTCGAAGCTAGAAGATCAGCTGTAGAGTGTTTCTCCCCAGAAGATGCATGCTGCCCTCTCAGAGAAGCCAAGCCTGAGGGCAGAGGGAGGGCTGCAGCTTGTTACGCCCGAGCTGCCTGACCTGGAACCCGTTGCCCTTCAGGCGTCGTTCATGGGCCTGGCTGTGGCAAGCTCTGCAGACAACTTGTGCCTTGCTGATGAGGCAGTGATGGGGAATGATGGTTTTGCTTTCCGTTCCTCTGTCAGGCAGAGCCAGCTGTGTCTGGGCTGTGAGTAGATGAGCCATAGCTGGACCTGGGAAGAAAGGAGTTTGCCCCCCAGCTTCTTTCCCAGTCGATTTTGGGGAAGGGTGACGCTCAGCTGCACTCTCTTCCTTTAGGCCGCCTGGATGTCTCCAGTGAGTCGGATTTCAGTAGCACTAACATCTTCGTGCCTGCCAGGTCAGTTACTCCCTTGTTTTGTCAAGAGTGGCGATTGGGGTCTGGAGGAGGAGGAGGAGGAGGCCTGTGGAGGGGGGAGTGAGCAGATCACTCTTTTGGGCTGTTTGGAGGGACAGCTGTTCCCAGCACTGTCATCCAGTTCCCAGCAGCCGTGCGTTTCCCTCCACCCAGAAGGGAAATTAGCAAAACCAGTCACAGAGTTTAACACCCCGGATGTGCTGTTTTTCTAACTCTGAAGGGGAAAGGCTGGTCAGTAGGCATATGGGAGCCTTGAGCCCTCAGCCCCCGAAGGAAGCCTCTGAGGAAGGAGCTCCCTTGGGATGGCTCTCCTGTGACTCTGCTGAGCTTTTGGGCAGCCTCATGGATTTCTTCTGTTTTTGCCACTTGTGGCTAACCCTGTGAGATGGGTTGAGCTGAGAGAGGGGGACCGGCCCAAAGTCCCTCAGCTGGCTTTTGTGCCTTAGGTGGGATTAGAACTCAAAGTCTGCTGATTTCTAGCCTGGTGCCTTAACTACATGATCAGTCTCTTGCTCCTGCTTTTATCTGCAGCATGGAGAGAAGTTGTGTGACCCTGAACCTTGATGGAATTGTGCAGGTCCTGGATTGCCACCTTCATGATTCAACTACTGGGATGATGACGCGGATTGCAGTCTTGAAGTGGTTGTACCACCTGTACATCAAGACACCACGCAAGGTGAGCCTTCAGATCCAACCTGATCATGAGAAATGGGTTTTAGTGCTACTGACCTTTTTTTAGATTGGAAAGGAGCCATTTAAATAGCAAATCTAATGTCATCTGAACCGAGCAAATTATTTCTTGATGCTTCCAGCACCTTCTTGATGTTACTCAGATGTTACCCATGTGATAAATTAATTATGTTTGGTGCATACAAAGCAGCATGTCCATCCCTGGTTGCTTGCTACATGAGAAGATGTGTCTCTGCTTGAAACCAAAAATGGGGTGCAAGGGAAGGTCAGTCACAGAAACACAACGAGCCTCTTTTGGCAGCTGTAGCTGCTGCTTTGTGCACCAAAGTTCTGGGCACGGCTGCCATAAATACGCTTCCCATTTAATGATCACTTACCATTCAGCCTGTCTGGATTGAAGCACCTTCCAAGTTCTCTGAAGCGGAAGCCTAGGCTTTCAAGCATCTCACACTGGAATCCGTTCTTCATCAGAAGACCTTCCAAGAAGAGGGCTTAATGGGCGATAGTCATAACCAGGCAGGAGAGAGAAGTTCTGGATGTTCAGACCCTTGGAAAAATGAGTTCTAACCCCTTAGGAAAGGAAAATGGATATGTGTGTTTTTTGTGTGTGATTTGTACTCACCACAATGAACCAAATAGAACAGTGAGACCCTGAAGGGCAAAGCGGGCACAGTTGTGCGCTACATGAAGACAAAGAATTATTGCTGGTGACTTGTGACACAACCATTTCCAAGAATTCTGGAGCATCCTTCCCCTCAAAGCGAGATTGGCCCATCTTTGATATCCTTCCTGAAACCCCTTAAAATTGAAGTGGGGATCTCAAGGAAATGGTGAATTAGTGAGGTGATCGCATGATCTATAGCAGTAAATCTGCTCCCCCCTATTTCCCTTATCGTGGAATATTTTAATGTTGTTCATGGCTTGTTTGTGAGATGGAAGTCTATATAGATAAAATGAATTAAATAAATAAATCACTAAGCCCAATGATAATTCTGTCTGCCTGCCAAAACGAGATGTCTCTAATGTGTTTCTGGTAACACCTTCAGGTCTTTTTAGAAGCTGGGCTGAAACATGGTAGGATTGACTTTTTTTGAGTATTCTGTGTTCGGTTTTCTGGCCTATCCAGCCAGGAATAAGAAAAGCTTCCTGATAATATATTTGAAGATAGGCTCCAGGGAGTAAAGAGAAATGTTATAGAGACAAAAGGTTCTTCCAAGAAAGTGAAGCTCCATCCTCAGGCACTTGGAAGATGGAAGTAGGGAGGCTGCACCAGATCCTGAGAACCCCAAGAGCTGTTTTCATCCATCTGATCTGCCTGTGGAAGAGAACCAGGAAGTAAAGGAGAATACTGTAACTGAACAATTGCATTTTCAAGTGCTGTCCATGGAAGTGAATTGACTGCTGGGACCTTGATTGGGATTTTCTACAAGGATGGGTCACACCTCACAAGGACTGATCCAAACTTTAGAGATCAAGAAGACTGATCTGTTCCATTGGCAGATCAAATGCCCCAGGGGACACTGATGAGTGTGCTGGTTAAGTATGGGTTGGTGCCATGATGAACATCATAATGACAGCTGCTTCGAAAAACATTTCATAGGGCGCGGGACAGCTTGCCACAGGAGAATTCTCACTCACATTTTATTTTGCCCCTCCTTTTGCATCCTTTCTTTAATGATTCTATTCCACCATTTCTTCGATATTTTTGTAACTCTTGTCCTGTGGCGAGTTGTCCTAGACCCACAATGAAGGCATTACTGAAGTCCCTGCCATGCCTCTTGCTTGACCAGACCTGCCTTAAAGGCTGACAGAGAATTGGAAATATAGCAGCACTTTAACTCCCCAAAGAGGAAAGAGACTGGCCAAGGGCTCTTTTCTTTCATTCGAGGCTGTGGGGCACAGAACGGTGGGTTCCAAGGTTTAAAAAAAGGTCTCCTGTGGGTAAGAATGGGGAAGAGCAATGACCAGGGGAAGCCGTGGCCTCTCCTTCCTCGAATGAGAAGTTGGACCCCGCAGCCTCAAGGTCCTCTTTGGTTTCATGATTTTACCAAAATTAGAACAGTCTGTTAGACCGCTCAAATGTCTGACACCGTCTTCATTATTTTTAAAGTTTTTATTTTACTCCTGATTTTCTGCAAGCATAACTATAAAAATTTTTGTAGCATGACCATGCTGTAAATTCTTGAGATTGCGCAGCGTTATCCCTCCACACGGAAGGAGAGTGGGGGATGGGCCCCAGGTGGAGCAACACAAGGCAGGGACAGTGCCGCTCTGTGAGGGGGATGGGCAGGTTTGGAATATGGTATATAAATAAATAAAACATTACATGATGCTTTTCGACTTGTCTCCTTGAAGGTTTCTCTGCTTTTCAGATGTTCCGGCACACGGACAGCTTATTCCCAATCTTATTGAAGACCTTGTCTGATGACTCTGACGAGGTAAGTGGAGTTTCTCTGCTGTTTTATTGTTCATCCCGCAAAGCACCTTCTGAGGCTGCTTCATCCTGGCCGTGGGTATCAAAGTTCCTTTGGCCCAGGAATGCAGAGATTTCTGCACTCCTTTTGCCTGACTCTGACTCATCTACTGCAGTGTTTTTGAAATTTCCCTTCCTTTGGCCCCCGGATCATTAAAATGAGTTTGTGTGACCCCCATTTTTGTTTAGTTTTGTACCCAGGAGCGTAGCCATTTTTAGCATCACTTTCATTGATCGCTATTCCCTATTTAACTTTCTGGGAGTTGGGCAGCGGGCAGCCTTGAATCCTGAAGGAAGGAATTCTTTCTGGCTGGGAAAAGAAAGGGAGCTCTGGAGAGCTGGATACTCCTGGGGAGCGTCCCAGCCAGGGAAGGACCTCTCTGGATTTCGGATCCAACTAGGGATCCCTCTGGATAGGTCCCGGCTTTCGCGCAGACCTGGAGGTAATTGTATCCGGGCCTATTTCCACCTTTTCTGAAATATCCTCTTTCATTTTTTTCTCTCAGAGGAGACAATTTCTTTGTGTGCTGTTACCGGTAATTATGTCCATTTAGTTTTGATAGTGTGAAAGATGAAATTTAGTTCCTCTCCCTTCTGTGATGCTGCCAGGAAAACAAGATTGCTATTTCTATGTGGTCCCCAAGCCTTGATTTTCTGGGGTTCTCTCCCCCTCCCCCGCCCCCCACCATTCCTTCTGGTTCTTGGAAGGAGCCTCTTCAGGCCAGGCTTCCTGACGACTTGGATCTTTCCACTTGATGTTAACTTTGGTTGAAATAAACCAAAGTTAACATGCTGCTGCCTGTTCTTGGCAGTGTAGTGATCAGAAACCGCTGCTGTTCTTGGATTGTGCCCTTGTTGGTATCGATTGGTGGGCCTTTCCCCCTCGTTAGTTCCTCCTCTGCTGTGATTGCCGGAAGTTGGTCTCTTGCAAGGTCTGATGTCCCCAAGGGCGCTTGGACTTCCCAGGGAGAACCGTCTTTGCGGCCTTGGATTCCTAGGGCTTCCCAAGAGCCTTTGTTCATTCCTTCGTTTGCTGCATGGGAAGCTCTGAATGTTTGCTGAGCCCAAAGTGGGCATGACTGGAGGAAGCGACTGGGTGACTTGAGGGTGTCCGCTTGCAAAGGGGAACTGAGGCATGAGTTGGAATATGTGGATGCTCCACACTTTTTTTAGACATTTAAACCGCTGAATCAAGCCAAAGGAAAAGCACCTGTTTATGGAAAGAACTTCCCATTTCTGCTTGCTAGAAGGCTAATGGTGGAATCGCCCAGGTTGTCTCTGGGCTGGCTCTGCTCCTTTAGCCGGCCTGAAGGCTCCTGAGAGCTTTGAAAGGGCTCATTTGGCTCTTTGCAGGCAGAGGCTCAACCGGCCTGCTCTGTGCACCCTTGGCAAGCTTTGAAGCCCCATCCTGCCCTTGGCATGAGTCGGCCGTCCTGGAGGGGGCACTTGAGGAGCCACTTGGGCAGCAGGGAGAGGGCCTGCCCTTGGGTTGCTGCTCAGGCAGGGGAGGGAAGCGCTGCCCCCAGGTGTGTTCCCACCTAGAAGATTTTATTTATTTATTTATTTATTTATTTATTTATTTATTTATTTATTTATTTATAAAATTTATGAAATTTATAGGCCACCCAATCCTGAAGGACTCAGGGTGGCGTACAAGAATAAAAGCAATTTTATTTTAATAAAATATTAATAAAATGTTATTTTAATAAAAGCAATTATTTTATAAAAAACAGAAATACAACTAACAATAAAAGCAATTTTAGGAAATGGCTCTGTCTCTTCTGTGGCAATTGTGCAGCTCTTGGATGAGCCTGGAAATTTGAATCTGAAAGGGGGTCTTGTCATCTGAAGGGCCACTTTCAAACCAGCTCTGAGGCAATTCCATGGGGCAGGCAGAGACAGATGTGGCCTCCTCCATGCCTCCCCTTCTTCCTGGGCAGAATGGCTTATATCAGTTCCGGAGACCCAGCCCTCCCCCACGGCCTTCCTCCGTGCAGCAAAGACAGCCCCACTCTGGGATTCTGGCCCCCTTTGTCCCACGGGCGTCCTGAGCTCTACACAGTATTTAATGCTGTAGATTTCAGCCAAACTGCATCTAACCCCACTGCAGACTTCTTTGCCTGCAATCCTCTCAGGTTGGCAGAGCTGCTCCAGCGTAGCAGTGGGGGAGGGTGTGAGTGTGTGTGTCTGTGCACCCATCTTTATAAGTGTGCAGGGAAGCCTGCCTTTGAGCAGCAGGAGGAAATGCTTGCAGACCAGGCATGTGACGGTGGTTGAAGCCAAAATCTTTTGGAGTGGGGGCTTCCCTTGGGATGATCTGACTCCCCTCTGAGCCAGAGTGGCCTAGTGCAAAGACTAGGCTGCCCTGGCTCAGCCTAATCTTTGGCATTTTCCCAAAATCCTTGGTCTCGGTCTCTCTGCCAATCGGCAGAAGGTCATCTGAGCACTGGCGGTGGAAGATGAATACCAGCTGCCTCCTTTCATCTTCATGGGATGCCAAGGAGAACAAAGGGGTCCTTGTTCACAATGTAATCCCCCTCCCCCAGACTGCCATTTTCCCCAGGACTCATTTGAAGCCCTGCCACCCATGTTTCCTTGGAGAGTTGAGCCAGGCCCTCTCTTCCCAGGGTGCCCAAAAGAGGCCCCATGCTCCTTCCGAGGGGAGGAGGCACATCTGCTGTGGGGTGGGAGGGGCTAGGTTCTTCCAGGGCTGGGAACTGGCAGCTGGAGGTGCTGCTCAGGAAGGAGCAGCTGATGGCTCCGCTGGCACTGGCCCTGTTGCCATGGCAGTGCTGGGCATTGGTGCTCTGGCAGGATGTGGCTTCCCTTGCCCCTTGCCAGCTTCTCCCGTAGCTCCCACCGCACAAAGAAGAGAGAAAAGCTGCCTGGGCTAGCTCACTGGAGAGACGTGTCCTGCCTGTGAACGGCTGCCCTCTCCCAGCCCGGCAGGGTCCCCAGGGGTCCCCAGGGAGGGTCCTGCAGTGGAGTCCTAGGGGGACCACCTGGTGGTTTGTTCCCAGGCCATCAGGGGATGCTTGGCTTCCAGAGCGAGGGAGAGGATTTCCGAATGAGACAAAAGCCCTTTAATCCCTTCCAAGATGGAAACCAAAATAATAGGGAAGCAGGAAAGAGAGCCAAGGAAAAGAGAGGGGCCCCCTTCTCGGAGGCCAACCTCTCCCACTGCATCAGCCTTTCAATGAGAGGTTAAGGCAGGGTCCTGGGAGGAGAGGAGATTGTAGGCTGTGGCTAGTCTTCTGCACGGACATTTCCTTTCTTTCCTTTTTTCCTTTCCCTTCCCTATGTAGCCACCCAGCCTGTAAATGTGACTCTGGGTGGCTAACAATAGATTAAAACAATAAAATAATATTAAAGACCAAGACTATATGTTTATAAGCACATCCCATTTCTGTATGGTTTCCCCCAGTGCTTCACTTGCTGCCGTGATTGGATCCTTTGCAGGCCTCCAAGGCTGCCTCTGGACTGAGTCTCCAGGTCTGCGTCTGGCAGCCTCCAGGGGCCCCTTGGCCTTTGGTTGCCCAGGGAGAAGATAAGATGCACAGACGCTGTGAGTGTTGGCTTTGTGTGTTAGATTGATACTCTTACCTTTCCATCAGGGACTCAAGAATAGACCTGGATTAGAATCTCCTCCATTCCTTGTCCAACAGGTTTCTTTCCTGAAACCGAGAGCAACCCACTTGCTAGCGTATGCCTAGAGGCAGCCCAGTCTTACCTTTTGGAAGACCCAAGGCAGGCTGGAAAAGAGGGACCCCTCTGAGGAGACTCTGAATACAATTCCCACATGGGGAATGGTTCAACATATTTAGGACCCAGTTTCTTCCTCCCTCTTATTCCTTCCCTGTATATCCATTTTTAATCTATTTTGTAGTTAACAGATAAGCAACTCATCTCTCTAACTTCTCTTAATTTACGGTACAACTATTAATCTTATGTCTTTTTTATGTCCATACTTCTATACGTATTAATCATTCTAGGTATATTTTTTATACTATTATAATGCTACCTCCTTAACTACATAATTTTGTCACCTGGGTCTAACATCTTTAATTTTTCATTTTCCTCCCATTTTAATTGATGTAACTTATCTTCTATCCATATTCATTTTCCATCCTATCATAAAATTTCTCCCAAATGTTATAATATTCTGAATCCTCCTTTTCTTTATCATTGTCAGTCTATCCATCTCTGCACAGTCCAGTATTTTCTTAATTACCTCCCCTCCAGAGGGGGCTTTTGTTGCTTTCCAATTTTGTGCAAATATAATTCTAGCTGCTGTAATTATATGATTAATTAAATATATATTTTCTTTGTTATACTTCTCTGGTAAAATACTCAAGAGGAATATCTCTGGTTTCAACTCTATATGTTGTTTCAAAATCTTTTCTATCCACATTTGAATTAAGCTCCAATACGCTTTAGCTTCAGCACATGTCCACTACATATGATAAAAAGAACCAGGTAATTGGTGACATTTCCAACATTTCATAGATTTATCTTTAAAAATTTTAGCTATCCTTTCTGGTGACATGTGCCATCTATAGAATATTTTATACATATTTTCTTTGTATGCTGTTTATAATTTTCCCCCCACAGCTGCTGCCATTTGTCCAATTCTATCATATATCCAAAATTCCTTGCCCATTTTATCATTGTTTCTTTCACTTGTTCCTGCTCTAATTTAATATACAGTAGATAGTTATACAATTTTTGTACAAACACCTTCTATTTTAATATCCTTTTCATATCTTGATTGCATTTGCGTTCTCATATACCAATCCATTTTTATCCCTTGTTTGTCTAATTCTTGTTTAGATTTCAATTCCCCCTTTTCAGTTAAAATGTCCTTATATCTTGCAATATTCCCCCCATATTGAACCTGTTTAGGTGGATTAGTGCTTCCATTATTGACAACCGATGTGGTATTTTCAAATAATGTTTCTCTTTTGTCTTCTCACTATATACAAAGAGTTTCTTATGTAATATCTCTGGAAATAGCTGTATATCCTGCTTTTCCCATACCATATGAATGCATGCCATCCTATCTCTATGTCATGTCCCTCCAAAGTCAAAAGTCTTGTGTTTCTCTTAACAAAAAGCCATTCTCTCATTCATGACAATGCCGCTGCATGATAATATAATTCCCAATTTGGTAGTCCAAGCCACCTCTAAGTCTTACATCTTGTAACATTTTTATATTAATTCTCACCTTCTTTCCCTGCCAAACAAACTTCAAAATCATTTTATTTAGCTCATTAAAAAAAGCTCTATTCTTATTGGTATTGTAGAAAATAGAAACAACAAACGTGGCAATATATTCCTTTTAGTTACCGGTATAGCAATCCTCCCCATCAATGATAGCTGTAAATTTTTCCATTTTTCCAAGTTTATTTCCATTTGTTTCTTTAATCTATAATTATCTTCTTTGATTGTTGTGCATCTTGCTGATAACAGGATATCCAAACATTTTTTTTATTTTTATTTTTTTATATTTATATTTATAAATACCTTTTTTGTTATCTATATCTAACTTCCCCATCAATTCCTTCTTTTGCTTTTTCGTCATATTTTTCACTAACAATTTTGTTTGGTCTTTATTAATGTTCAATCCCTCCACTTCTTATATTTTTCTATTTGTTGTATTAATTTGGGTCCTGTCTCTAATGGTTCTTCCAAAATGAACACCAAGTCATCTGCAAACACTTGCAATTTATATTCTTCTTTTTTGATTTTCATTCCTTTTATATCTTTACTCTGTCTTATACTTCTATTCAATATCTCCAAAGTCAAAACAAATAGTAGTCTTGTTCCTTTCATAATTTCCACCTTTTCTGTCATATCTCCACTCACCATTACTTTTCCTGTGTTAGTATTACCATTATTATGCACCTCATAGTATTCTAGTGTATTCAGAATTGTCTGCATGTTATCCTTAATCTGCCTTTTAGGTAAAAAGCCATTTTAGTCTGAATGTATGAATTCATTTAAGAATTTTGTTAGTCTTTCCGCCATTATTGAAGCAAAGATTTTATAGTCCGCATTCAAAAGCAAGATCTGTCTGTAGTTCTTAATTTTCTGTACGTCAGTCTCCTCTTTTGGAATTAGAGTTATAAATGCCTCCGACCATGAATCTGGTATCTTAGCATCTATTAGAAGTTCATTATAAAGCTCCAACATTACTGTTCCTAGTGTTTCTTCCAATGTTTTATATACCTCCATCTGGACCCAGTGTTTTGCCATTTTTCTGTCTTTTTTTGGCTCTCTTTGCCTCTGTTAATTCCAACATTGTTATTTTCTCTTCAAATAAGTTTTTAAACTTTTCTGGTATTTTAGGTAGTTCCACTTCTTCCAAGTATTGTTTTATATTTTCTTCAGTAATCATTTTTTTATAGATCCCCATAATATGCCCACACAATCTCCCTCCCCCCCTCATTTTGATGTTGTAGATTCCCTTCAGCGTCTTCCACTTGTTGGATCCATTTTTTTCCTTTTCCTTCTTTATTTTATAAGCTAACCATCTCCTTGGCTTATTTGCATGTTCAAAAAAGTTCTGTTTAGTCATTTTTATTTTCCTTGCCACCTTTTCAAGTTCATTTTACATTTCTTCAAGTCCATCATGTTTTTAGTCTTTTTGTTTTGGGTACTTTCTGGAGTTCTTTTTCTAGCTTCTTATATTCCTCTTCTAATTTTTTCTTAGTTTGCCTTCTCTGTTTGTTTTTTGCTCAAATATGTCATAGCCAATCCTCTAATGTATGCTTTCACTGTATCCCATACAATTTGAAGTGAAATATCACTCTATTTATTTTCTTTAAAAAAGAATCTCATTTCTTTTTCTATGAATTGGTTAAATTCTTCTTCTTTCATTACCTCTTGATTTAGTGTTCATCTATTTTTTTTCCTTTGTCCTTTCCAGGTAATTGTAATCGGATTATGATCTGCCCACATACTTGTTTCAATATTTATATTTTGTATGCTAGTAAGTCTATTGACATCCACAACGTATCTATTCTCGACCAGGACATATGTCTGGAAGAATAAAATCTGTATTGCTTCTTTGTTGGAAACTTGCCCCTCCAAGCATCTAACACATATAGTTCATCTATCATAGTAAAAAAGGATTTTGGAAGTATTTTTCTCAATTTCCTATTCTTTTTTGTTGTTTTATAATCTAAATCTACCTCTACAATAGCATTAAAATCTCCCATCATACAAATATTTTTGTATTCCAATTCAACTATTTTTTTAATGTAATTTCGAGTAGAACTTGTCTTGACATTCATTTGGTGCATAAATTGCCACTAATAATATTTTTTGTCATTCATTGTTATTTCAACCATCAAAATCATACTTTCTTCATCCAAATATATACATTTTGTTGAGAAGGTAATTAATTACCCTCTCTAAAATAACGAAGCGATGGATTGGTACGAGCCAGTACATGGCAAATATATTAAAAGTAGAAATAAGGCTAGAATATATCTTAGAAAACTCATTTATTACAAAA
>JANHGD010008120.1:8876-20640 GCA_027560375.1 Imantodes cenchoa | reverse complement strand
CCACCTCGGAAGGATGGAAGGCTGAGTCAACCTTGAGCCTGGTGAGATTTGATCTGCTGAGCTGCTGAACTAGCAGACAGTTTCAGTGGCCTGCAGTACTGCACTCTAACCACTGAGCCACCTCGGCTCCTATATAAGGTTACAACCCCCATTGTGTTACACATATTTTCAATAATTTTTAAAATTATCGCTATACAAGGAAAATGTAATTTACCAAAACTCCAAATAATGAATAAAAACTCAAAACATAAAGAATACTTCATCATCCATAAAACTGAGATACATAATACTTACAATGTATTTCTAGGACTTGCATTGCTATCTGAGGTGTGGAGTTCAACGATTCATGATCTACTCTGCAACTTACAACTGCACCATCATCAGAACGATCTGCTCTGTAATTCATTGTGCTGCTAACGGTAAATGTTTTCCGATTTGCATCCTCTTCTTTTAAATATTTGACATCTGTAAAAATAAAGTTTGGTATAATTTAGCATCAAGGGCTGGCAATAAAAGGCAGACAGCTACAGAACACGAAATCATTTCAAAATAGCAAATAAAAAATGTACCTTTCATCATGTTTGCTTATCTTATCAAGGCAAACAAGTTCTATTTCCAGGCATTCCTTTGTCTTACAGAACTACCCATGTTGTCATTCCCAAATGTACACAGACACAGATGGGAAATGCAATTTCAATAAGAGCCAAAAGACAGAACTGTCAGAATGAGATTCTGCTCCTCATTATCTTTAATATAATTAGATTGCAATCCAAATATTTTTCCCATAAGACTATTTTCTTTCCTCACGCCTTTTTTCTCTCTCCCTTTATCTATTGGTATTTTAATCATTGTCAAATTTCCTTTGTTTATCTTCTCTTTTCCTTTTCAGAATGCACAAACAATATTAAGTAACAAAACAATGGAGATCTTAAAACTAAGTAATCAGCTTCAGACTAAAAACTTTATTGTACAAAAAATACGTTGATGTAACTTGCACCAGTTTTTTCATGTTATTTTCATTCTGGATGAAAAAGCCAAATAATCTTACACTTATTAATAATGACATTTAAAACTATTATTAAGATTACTTAACATTTCTTTCTTTTTTGTATACTTATTGATAAACATTACAGTGTTAACAATTTTTAATGAACATTGTACAAATACCACTACAGTCCTCCATTATGACCACAATTGAGCCCAAATTTCTACTGCTCAGTGAGCCAGTTGCTAAATGATTTTTTTACAACCGTTCTGGCCATAATTGTTAGGTTGTTAGGTGAATCACTGCAGTTGTTAATTTTTAGTACACAGTTGTTAGGTTGTTAGGTACTTATTGCAGAAATTAGTAACAGAGTGTGGGAAGAAATATCCATCTGGTTCAGTTCCAAGCCGAGAGAAAGACATTGGAAACATGGAGGCTGATTGGAAAGATGATTTAATTATGAAACAGAAACACATGGGTTCTGGGCAGCTGATAAAATGGAATGGGGGGTTTCTATACCTTCTTTGAGCTTTGTATTTGAGCTTCCTATTCCTGTGCAAGAATATGTATTCTATTGGCTGTTGCCATATTGTCATGGGGCCATGTAGGGGTCATAGCTGGCTCTAAAGACAAAGTACAAATCCTAGGTGTTTGTCTCAGCTAGGTTTGGTTGAAGTTTTGACTGCTCTGAGATGATGCAATGAATGGCTTGTGTTCTGCCCTTCACTGGGTGCCCTTCATTGTGTGAGGCAGAACACTTCATTGTGTTCTGCCCTTCAAAGGGTGTTGGGCAATTCCTATTGTGTCTGAATGGCTTCTTGTATTTTATCCTATTTATCTATTCATAGATGTTCATAGATTACCTTTTGTTCAGTGGTGGGATTCAAATTTTTTTTACTACCGGTTCTGTGGCCATCGCTTTGTGGGAATGGCATGACATGATGGGTGCGGCTAGGTGGACATGGCACAGGAAGGAAACTGTAAAATCCCAATTCCCTCCCCATTCCAGGGGAAGGTTACTGCAAAATCCCCATTTCCGCCCAATCAGCTGGGACTCAAGAGGCAGAGAATAGATAGGGGCAGGGCCAGACAAAAGTGGTATTTACTGGTTCTCTGAACTACTCAAAATTTCCACTACTGGTTCTCCAGAACTGATCAGAACCTGCTGAATACCACCTCTGCTTTTGTTCTGTAAAGGTATTTATTATTTTGTAGAAAAGAAATCTCATCCAACCCACAGTTTTTTTCTGTCTTTTCTTTTCTTTTCTTTTCTTTTCTTTTAATCACATATTAATAGCATGCATGAAGGCTAAATATTTTATATTTGATTTACACAAGATAGAGGTGATTCTGATAATTATAATTAATGGCATAATTAATGGAAAATCAGTCTGTTTGGAATGGGACAATTCCTGCATAACATACCTGTATTTTATTGTATGGTACAGAATTCAATATTTTTTAGGTATTCAAGAGTTAATACGGCTTTAAGAGTAGAGATGAAAATTTTCTGAAATTGTGTAGTAATGTGCTTTTCTCTCTAACACTAGACCTCTGAAGTCCTAGAAGCACTTAATTTGAGATAATGCACTTAGTTAAATTTTAATCCTCCTTGGAATGCATGGCAATTAAAAACAAATGGGTATGTTTTATAAAACCAGCTTGATTCTATGCTATTTTTAATCTTTTCATTGACAAGATTAATGTGAGAGTCATTCATTCCATGGTTCATCGGCTGTTGTCTAAGTCAGTTCCCACCAACTGAAGTGACATGACCCTTTTTTACTCTGTGATTATAATAAAAACAACAGTTATGTGCTGCTCTTTTGAATCTATCTAAGATAGGCGGTGTTCTGTATTTCTGTATTATGTATTTCTTTGCTGCCATAAAAGTGTATCTGGATCTGTAAAATCCAGATGATAAATAGCAGCAAAGACTCTTGAACCGGAGATGTGGTATGATTGTGTTGTATAGGACAAAGCCAAAGTATTTTAAAGGACATGTTAATAAATGTTAGAAAATTAAAATTATAAAACCAGTACAGAGATATCCTTTCCTACTGAAACTCATCTTGTGATAAGAAAGGGAGACTAATAACTGTTGTGATGCCAATACCAGTGGTGGGTACTACTGGTTCACCCCAGTTCGGGTGAACCGGTAGCAGCAGGAGGCTCCGCCCACACACCCGGACGTTATCAAAGATGATCTGCCATGTACAGAAGTGCCCCCCGCACGTGCATTCACAGTTCCGAATCGGTAGCGAAACCACTACTGACCCATACCCAAGTCAGTGCCATGTTTCAATTCTATAACATATAAATATATAATGATTATGAAACAATAATTTAGGAAAATATAGACATGCTATTGTACGGAGTTCTAGATATTTCTTTCTGATATTTCAAAGAGTTTGAATACTTGGCTAATTTACTAAAATACACACCATTCACAGCTTCTCTGAAATAAATAGGAACACTTATTCTATCAGAGGCACTATTGCTGCTTGCAAAAATCCATGAATTGATTTAGTAAAAAAAAAATCATACAAATTCATGGAGTGCACTAATATTGAAGTGAAAATTCTCAAGGGGAAAAATAATATGAAAAAAAGATGCGAGGAAAAAAAATTACCAAAGTCCAGATTACCTATTCTATTACCAAAAGTTTTGCTGCTTCCAAAAGTCCAGATTACCTATTACTTCTTTGATACTGAAAGCCTTTTACTAATTTACCTATAAATTAGTCTGATTTAGAATTTTTTTTTTAAATACCTGCCTTTTCCAAGAAGATTCTTCTCTGGTAAAGTTATGATACTATTAGATTACAGAAAGTCATATAAGGCAGAAAAGGAGTGAGAAATGATAAGACAATGAAATTAAAATCATGAAATGAGAAAAAGTAAAAGCATCATAGCGACAATTATATCACCACTTTATCTCTACATTATTCTATCCTTGTAAACCAGTTTTCCTTCACCATTTTCATACACAGCTTCCAATATTCTTTTGTTGTTGTTCAAGAACTCATCAAATCTTTCCAACTATGCCTTTTTAGGGTTTGCCTTTTCTATCAACATAATAATTGTTCTTTACATACAGTATTCTTTCTGCATTTTCTCTGTAAAACAAAATTATGTGCATGTGCTTTATTTAATTATATTTTGTACTCAGTTTATATATATTTAGCACCCAAACATTCTTGACTCTATCTGTTCTTGTTACATCATAGACACTACAAAGTACCTCCTGATCCTGACATATCACCTTCTGCATATCCTATTTTAGCATCTATTAAAACCTATTCTACAGATAGTTCTGTCATCTTTTAAATCACATTATAGTATTTTAATTCTAGATTATAGTATTTTTTTTCCTATGTATTTTGTTTAACTTTTATTTTCAACTACTTTCAGGGTTATTTCTTTCTGAGCTGTTCATGTTCTTCAGCTCTTCTTGACTAAGATTACTTAAAGTCATTTGTGTGGCTTCATCTGACTGTTAAGGGATGGAAAGTCGGTGTTTCTTCCAGGGATCTAGTGTAGTTCATCTGTGGTGGTGGCAGTGATGATGTCTTAATTGCTGCTGCTGTTTCTTTTGTTTCTTCTGCTTAGCTGTTTGACACTCAGCTCTTTGTCACTGGCTCTCGCATAACTGGTATATTTCTTAATGACTTCTGTGGATTGGTTATGCCAGTAAGGTAACCATCATTAGGCTGCTGCAGATTGGATGAGTGAATAGATACTTAGATCTCGTAAGGCATTTTTACTGTTCCATTTGGGCTTTCAACATCTCCTTTCCAATCCACAAACAATTTGGCATCCGAGTTCAGCTTCTTGCCAGCAATATATATTTTGTTGATTCTGTTCTTTGTGACCCACTTATTCACACCAACTCTTCTCCTCTGTGATTGTCCAGAGGACTTGGGATTTCTTGCTCCTCTCATTAGATCTAATTTCTTGATCCTTCTCTCTTATAATTTCTTCGCAACTCATCTTTTCATTTCTTCTTAGCTTTTCTTTAGTTCTTTTCTCTCCTTCAGGATCCCACACTTCTTCTTTTCTTCACCACCTACACAGTTTCTTTAACTGGACTCCTGTTTAAAAGGTCAACACAATAAATAAGGGATAGGTAGGGCCTTAAAAAGAAATCAGAGAGGGAGGAGCATAGGTGTTCCTTTTGGTTTTGTCTCCTTCTTTTCACAACTAACAGTTGCACATCTTAAAATTCATTTTATTACTATATTGTTAGTAGATGCTTTATCAAGGAACACAAATTTATCTAATTAATGTATTTTTTCCACGATTTATATATGATTTATATTTTACCCATAAGCATAACCACTTTGAACTGAGATATAGAAATTTTCAAATACATGCTGTTTTTATCATATAGTCTATAGTTCAGTTTCTTAGCCACCAACAGATTATTTGTTTTTAATATACATATTGCATTTACATTTATGTCCCAAATGACAACTTTAATGCTACCACAGTCATTTATTGTTCATTTATTCTTAACTATATAAAGAAATGAAAGTAATTCACACACTTTTCCTTAGTCTGTTAATGTCGAGTTCACTAGTGCTTATTGTTTATTCTTGTGAATTCTTCAGTTTCATTACATACTCTTCCTATTGAATTGAGCAAGCAGCATTCTATTATATATGCAGACAAAATATGAAGTACAAGATATAATTTCTCAAAATAAACAGATTTATTCAAACAAAATTCTGGTCTGGACATGCCAACACAGTGTTTCATTATAATTTCCAGAATTTGCTCATTGTTACCTCTTATACTCTTAATCAGAATTCTGGTAATTATAAAAAAAAATGACCTTGACTGGCTTCAAAAAAGGGTTGGACCAATGAATGAAAATAAAAAAACTATTAGTCTGGATGGCAGCATGATTGTCTTTGAAGACAATCTGTTGAGAGCCTAGTGGGCTTCTTTGTCCAGTTGATTGATCCCTGTGAAAACAACTGCTGATCTGATGAACCAGGAGTTTGATACAACAGGACACTGTTTATTTTCTTATGTTCCTGCTATTTTTGTCAAATATTAATCCTGAATGATGCACCATTCCCATATACTTTCCACTCTTTGGAGTTTGGAATAACTACAAATATGCCAAAGAGATGGTGAGGTTGCAAGAGTGTGATAATATTTTCAACAGATACACCAGCCAATAAGCAAAACAGTTCTATGTTTTCAACAGACACACCAGCCCAAAAGAAAATCAGGTCTATATAACAGGGTAATGATGTTTTCAACAGACACACCAGTCCACAAGCAAATCAGTTTTATAGCAAATCAGTTCTATAACATTTTTCCAGTTGTATCATCTACCTCTCAGCCTTATAATTTGTCAATGTTTTTACAGTATCTTCTTTTTCATCTGTTTTTTTTCTCTTTGATAATAACATTGGTCTAAACAGTTTACAATTTGATATAAAATATTCTTTCCAACAAATTATTTCACATTTAGTTTCTAATTCTAGTCAGATTGTTGTTAGTCTTTATCCAGTTCCAAAACATTTTCTTAATCTTAAATGTTATTCTCTGTTTTTGACTATAGTCTTTCCAACTATCTTTTTCTCATTATCAATTTTAGCAGCAATCTATCTCTTACTTGCTTTTCCCCTTATGTCTACAACTTCTTCACTTCAACTTTCCCAATAACATAATGTCATTTGTTGGTAGAACTCTGAAACAGTATTTTCAAACTCTGCCAAGCAGATTCTACATTATTTATTATCTCTAGTGTCCAGTTGGGAATCATATTATTTTTTTATAAAGGACTTATACTTTTTTCTTGCAGTCATTGTAATTTCACTCATTTTTTTCACTTTTTTCCCCTTTACGTTCCCCATCTCAACCACTATTGTCAATAGCAAAACATAATATATCCTATATTTAGAACTTCATATCACTCTTGTATCCTTCACTAGCCTGTCTTTCATTTAAAACAATAATGAAATCGTGTCTTACAGACATATCCATTCTAATCCAGCACAACCTATTAAATGATCAACTCTAGAACACCTATAATATTAATAAATTGCCAAACATATAACCAACAACTATTAAGTATTTAAGTTTATTTAAGCAGTAGGTTTGAATTTTGACCATGTTTCTTCTCTATATACTTCATTTTATTTTGATAAAAGTAGGCATTGTTTTTTTTTTTCTAAACTACAGTATGGATCTTAACATTACAATATTTTCACGTTTTCACTGCATTTTCCTCAAGAAGCAAAAAAAAAAAAAAAGATCTTGAAAACTGAATTCCATTTTATTCATTAATTGTGACAGATTCTTTTTCATATTTGCTGCAGGTTAAGTATATCTTCAGTCTGTTCCCTTGCCATTTGACCATAAAAATTGACTAAGGATATTCATATTAATGAGATCCATGTTTTTCCCCTTTCAATGCCATTCTCTGATTCAAATTTTTTAAATTTCTTATGACAGCAATGTTAATTTTAGCAAAAATTGAGCATTTTTTCACATCGACTACAAAGCAATCACAGTTAAAAAATTATATGTTTGCTTTTCTTAAAGGTTATTTCAAAGGTAGCCAAAAATTCTAGTAGTCAAGCAACATGAATACTTGTCTCTGATGGTGAGAATAAAATATCAAGTAAATCAAAATAATTACATACATACATACATACAATTTTAAACTAGACTTTGCAAAAACAAATATTTGAGGTGATTATCGGGGGATAGGTGCTACTAGTTCTAATATGTATGATTATTTATCCATTACTCTAATTCAGATAACTGTTAATAAATTTAGCCCAACACACTTTACTGCCTAAAGAGAAATATGACAAGTTTCTACTCTTTTAACCTAATGTATACAAAGCCATCCAGATTAGTTTTTAATCGAGTTTGAGTTAAATCAGATATATTTTAGCTTCTGAATCATAAAATCATCCAAACTATTCTTTTTGTTGCTGGCAACATTGGTAATAAAATCCATCAGCAATAAATAAAATGATTAACAATTCAGAATCAAACTTTCATCAAACACTTCAATGTACAGACACATTACTGCATCTCTAATTAGCATAAATAGTTAACAGTTTGCCTTTATATCATTATCTGTACCTAATTCTAAATCACACTTATCTGAACCAATATTTAATCTGGTGGTATTGTAATATGGCTGTACAATTCAGTTGACTGTTTTATTCTGCTCCTGCCAGCTATCTTAGTTAGTTGGAGTCAGCAAACCATTGGAAAGCATTTTTGTTTGCACGGTGCCATGTGCTTCCATTGGCTGTCCTCTATGACAAGTATAAAAAGATACAGTTGACTGAAAGACTCTGTTCCTGTGGTTCAGCAGAGATGGAGACCATTGGTCACATACTCCTTTTGTATTCCTTTTACACAGAGATGCAGAAAAAATATGCTTCCAATAATTGCTAGGTATCTCGGCTGTTCCAACACTGTTTATCTCCAGTAGCTGCTTAAGGACGAACAGTCTGAAATTACAGCGCAGGTGGCTAGATTCTGCGCAGCAGCACAGGGGATTCATTGAAAACACATGTCTAATCCACCATAGCTATTTTATACAACAAATGTTGCAAACTCTTTGCACTGCTTATTCTTTTTTCTTTTAGCATTAAACTGACTTGGGCCACACAGTTTACAGATTGTAATTTTAATATAGTTAGACCATGTGTAATTGACAGACTGGATTTTATCATAGATTTTATCTTTTATTTATTATTTTATTATATAATTTTTAATTGCATACTTACTGAGTGTTTTTATTTGTTCTGGTCTCTGGTCTATGACTGTAATAAACCGAATTGAATTGTCTGGTTCAACTTCCCAAAACAACAAAATGACTACAACCTAAGTCACATAAACCCTAAATATATCCCCAAGTTTTTCAACAATATTCTGGTAGATGTATCGTCTGGGTATGGAAACATTTTGAGTCCCTGAAGAGCTATAATTGTTCCACAGTTTCTACTAACACATTGAGAATTATATGGAGAGGGCTAAAATAAGATCTTTTTCTTTGTTGAATTTGTCTCTATATTAATGTGTCTCTTTCCCCTCCATCTCTCTCTCTCTCTCTCTCTCCCTCTCTGTGAGTGTGTGTTTTTGTGTGTGTGTGTGTGTGTGTGTGTGTAATAATGGAGTGGAGCAGACCGGAGCAGAGCAGAGCAGTAGTATATGTAATTTCATTTGGTAAATTGAACTGAATATTATTATTTTTTGAGGGGTCTTTGGTGGTCCTTGATATTCTCTGAGCTTGGTTGTTTTCTTGCACACATTTCACTACCCAAACTAGGTAAACAACAGCCGTGCACTGCACACTGCATTGATTATATTAGTTTGGGTAATGAAACGTGTGCAAGAAAACAACCACGCTCAGAAAGCACCAAGGATCCCTCATTTCAATTCTGAGCTAAAACATTCTCCTTTGTTAATATTAATTTGGTATAAAAACAATTTTGCTACTGAGAAAGAAGCAAATATTTTGGGGGGAAAAGCTTTCAAGTACTAACTGGGATGGGTAGGGGTGGAACAGATATATTTTGATTTTTCAGGAAAAAAGTAGAAAGAAAGAACGGACTAATTGTCCCATCTGGGAGTGGAGAATGTATATAGAACAAAAAAATAGATAATGTTGATATGCAAAGTCTTTTCTAATTAGTTAACAGTTGTTTATTATAAATCAAATATATAATTCCAAACAATACCTTTCACCTCTTTGTCATTTTTGAACCATCTAATATCTGCAGCTGGCTTACTACCAGATGTTTTGCAAGTAAGTTCCATCCAATCTCCTTCCATAATTGGTGAAATAAATCCACTAATTTGAGGAGTCTCTGGAACACCTAACAAAAGACAAACAAATGAATTACAGTTTTGTTAATGGTTTGTTTAAGGGTTTTTTTTTTCAAACAGTGGGGAAAGTAAAATGCTAGTAATCATCAGAAAAATTGCTTTAGTAATAAAGCGTGAATTAACACAGTAGGGAATGAATAATAAATACATTAATTTATATATCAATTATAGGTTTATTACATAACTTATTCTCCAAAATCAAATCCAGAAGATGAACTTTGAAAATGTAGAAGTGAAAACTAAACTTTTTTTTTTTTTTTTAGTTTTGAACCAATTATTCAATTTCGGGATTTAAGCATTTCATGCTGTGAAGACAACAAACATATTCATTAAAACATTTTTCTTCAGTAAAATAACTGTTTGAACACAAACTTTCAAGAGAATGGACATGACATGTTTAACAATGAATAAAGAGCCATTGATTAAAACCAAATTATATTTATTCTAATTAATCAGTTAACATTAAACTGAATAATAAACTTCACCATAACACTTAGTCTTTTCTTTAGACTACAGTGTGATTTTTGATTAAACCACATGATCATCATTTATATAATTTATCCTTTGTAAATTATAAATTCATGGGAAATTAATTCACTATATTAAATTGAACTCAAAGTACAGTTGCAGGCCTGAACCTTTATGTATTATAGTAAAGGTGCTGGTCTTGGTGCAGGAAACAGGACATCAAGCAGAGTCCAGCAATTTCATTTTTTCCACTTTGTCAACAATTATAATTATAATAAAATTCACCCCTTGCCTTCTTCAGTTGTGTTCTAGGCATCTCTTGATTGGTTCAACACCCTCAATTTTTCTGTAAAACACAGGAAGTGTTGGGAATGATGTCTTGGTCCATATTCCAGGCAGTGATTAAGAACTCAGAATGACTGCGTAGCAAAGTCTCAGGTAGGAAAAAATACTCTTAGTCATCTCTCCAAAATATTTCATATGATTGGATGGAACTCAGATGAGGCAGTAAACAGGAATGGAGTACAAAGGGAGTTGGAAAGTAGAATGGAGACTTTGCTATTGATTTGTTCTTATAAATGAATCAGTCTATTTGTGGTTCATTTTTACATACTGTACTTTTCATAACTGCATTTATACTATGTCACCACCAAATTGTAATTTAAAAAGAAATCAACATCAACATTTGCATTTAAATAATATTTAAAACATCATCATCATCATCATCATCATCATCATCATCATCATCATCATCATCATCATCATCACCATTTTCTATCCCCTGCAGGATGAAGGCCTCTTCTGCACATTTCCAGCCTAGACGATTCTGACCTTTCTTTTGCCAATTGGGTCCATAATATTTGCTGATGTCATTGATCCATCTCTTGTTTTATGTCTCTTTTGTGAATGCTTTTTTTTTCAAGTGGGATCCATTCTATGACTGCCTTGGTCCACCTGGCATCAGATATTCTTGCTATGTAACCATCCCAGTTCCATTTCAATTCTTTTACTCTCTTGATGGTATTGTATACTTTGTTTGTTCTCTAATCCATGTGTACATCTTTCTATCTTGTCTTGTAATGCTGAGCATGTTTCTTTCTATGGCTCTTTGTGCTACTCATAGCTTTTGTATCGATTGTGAGGTTAGTGTCCATGTTTCACCAGCATATGTTAGAGCAGGTAGCACACACTAATTGAAAAGTTTCGTTTTCAGGCATAGAGTGAGGTTGTTCTTAAACATTATTCATAGCTTGCCAAATGCCTGCCAACCACATTTAACACACCATTCAATTTACTTTATTGTATCACCTTCCATTGACATCCATTGGCCAACGTATATGTAGTGATATGATTATATTTCGGGTATATATATATACCCCCCCACACCAGGGGCGGTTTGCCACTTACCTTTTAAACCGGAGCGGCTGCGCGCGCCCCC